>CABHPQ010171500.1:0-35602 GCA_902168405.1 Peromyscus aztecus | reverse complement strand
ATATTTACAGCAACTGCTATACAGCAACTGCACACCCAGCACTTACTAAATATCACACTTGAAGACCTTCAAATGAAAGAAAGCTATTGTAAAAGACTGGATTCTGACTGAACACACACTTCTCGCCCCCCTGCAGTGTTCACGGCCCAGGAGCATGCTGTAACATCTGAAGTCGGCAGGTGGCCTGGGCTGTGCTGGAGTCCCCCAAACCCACTGTCCCAGGATGTGACCATTTGCAGTCAGAGCCTTTAAGAGGTGATTAAATCAAATGAGGCCGCTGGGGAGGGCCATCTTCTCATCTGCCTGGAGGCCTTAGAAAAGGAGGAAGTCTGGAGCCACAGGAACTAACACTAGGACACACAGAGAAAATGACCAGTGAGGAAGCCAGTGCTTGCAAGGCAAGGAGAAATCCGCTAGCTGCACCTTGACCTTGGACCAACGTCTTTGCAGCTATGAAAAAGACCAGTCTGCTGTTTAAGCTGCCAGCGTATGCACAGAGTGTAGTCTGACGTCTGACGGCATGGACCAAGGTCCCCCTGTCTTGGTCAGCCATTTGACATTCCCAGCCTGGCAGGGAAAGCAGGATGCCACCATCCTAGTCTGGAGGTTAAGCAAGACCCCTCGCCACCTCCCTCCCTCCCCCACACCCACATGTGATCAGGGTGAAATAGGCTCGGTTCCCTGGCTCTCCTTCACTGATTTCAAGCCTCCCTCCTTCCTGGGGAGGCTGTCTGGTCTGGGAGCGTGTGTGAATGCCATCAATAAACAGCAACCCTGTGCCATGGCTTCCTAGAGGCCCTCAGGGCCCAACTGCAGCGCTGGTCACCACGGATCAGCCACTCACGAAATGGTGCATTTCCCTGTGTGCGCGTGCCCTCTGTTAATTAGCATCAGTATCTGCAACGGTTCTGTGAGCAGGAAGCCGTGTAAATGAACAGCAACTGTTCCCCACTTATTTTTTTAATTAATAGCCAGTGAGACGTGCGAGCACTCCCAGCATGGGTTTGGACAAGCTGATTGCCACACGATGAGAATGGGAATGGAGATGGGGTGGGGGTGGTGTGAGGACAGGTCAGCTTGGAGCTCCTGGCAGGAACACAGCACCAGCTTGGATTAGTTGAACTGTAAGAATGCAGAGTTCCCTCATCCTTCTCTAGCATGCAGGCCCTGGCCAGGTCCTTGACTGCCCTGGGCCTGAGTCCCAGGCTTGCAGGACTGGCCTGCCTGATTCTGGGGTTGGCAGGCTCCTGAGCCTGATGCATGCTGGGACCAAGTGAGTTTGTTGCTGGGAGGGAGGGAAGGAGCTAGATGGGAGGGAAACTGTCTGCAAAGGACTGGGGACCTCCTGCCCAACGCAATCTGAAACACACAATTCCTGAATGGAGATTCCAAATGCAGAGGCTGGAGTCTGAACTGAGAAGTGTCACCACGTGTCAGTATCCCAAGCTGGACACAGGCTGGTCCCTGGCGCTCACCGCCCCTCTCACAGACCACGTGTCAGTATCCCAGCTGGACATAGGCTGGTCCTTGGTGCTCACTGCCCCTCTCACAGACCACGTGTCAGTATCCCAGCTGGACATAGGCTGGTCCTTGGTGCTCACTGCCCTTCTCACAGACCACGTGTCAGTATCCCAGCTGGACAAAGGCTGGTCCCTGGTGCTCACCGCCTCTCTCACAGACCACGTGTCAGTATCCCAGCTGGACATAGGCTGAGGGAGTACTGACTAGGAAGGCACTGGGCCCTGGTGCTCACCGCCCCTCTCACAGACCACTTGGTTTCTTTGAGCTTAGCCACCTACCACTTATTCTTCCTCTGTCATAAGGTCATGGTACAGTGGACTGGCCCTTTCCTAAGCAATCAGTGTGTGCTGTCCCCTGGGCCACCAGGAAGGAGGGATTTGTTGACCAAACTCAGGCTAGTACAAACAAGCTCTTCTCACAGGCAGTGCTGGAGGCTTCTGCAGCTGTTAGGGACTCCAAGAAGGAGCAGGGGTGGGGCCAGCGCTGGGATGAGGCTCGGGTGCAAATGACTCCATGGAGACCGAGTGGAGAGATTTAGCGAGCTGCAGGATGTAGTGGCCACCAGGCCACCCTCAGTGTTTTCAGTGCCAAGTGCCTATAATTTGTTTCTCTTTGTTGTGCGAGTCACACTGCCCTGGATTTTCTGTCTCCTATACAGCAATTTAATCCATATGGGTTCTTACTAATGTGGCCCAAGTTACAACACATTGTAAATCTTCTCAGCTCAAGAGGCAGCTGTTCCCTGCTGGGGATGGGGGTGGGCCAGGAGCTTTGATGTTTCTCAAAGATGGACTTTGAAACAGGTATTTATGGGTTCCTCCTATCCTGTGTCAGGCACTGAGTGGACATCTTCACCATCCTGCGGTGCTCATGGAATTCGGATGACTGGCTCCATGTGACAACCTGCTATCTTGCTCCCAGCCACTACAGCCACACTGCACTGGAGATGACTACCAGTATCTGCAGCTAACTTTATATGACTACATTTTTACATTTACTTATTTACTGTATGGATGTGTGTGTGTGTGTGTGTGTGTGTGTGTGTGTGTGTGTGTGTGTTGCACGTGTGAGCTCAGGTGGAGGTCAAGACAGCTCGACTTTTAGGAGTTCAGGTCTCTCCTTCTATCGTGTGGTTCTGGCATCAAACTTGTTCACCAGGTTTGACAACAAGCACCTTCACCTTCAAAGCTGTATCTCCAGTCCTAACATTTTATGTTTTGTATTTTCTCTCCTTCTGGTGGTTTGTTATATAGTCCAGGTTGGCCTCTAACTCAAAATCCTCCTGCCTCATCCTACCAATTACAGACATTGCCACCACACCCACCAAGTTTAATTTTCAGTTCTTAACTCTGGGCCACCCTGGATATTTTCCTGTGGGCTTATGGGCTATTTCTGTTTCTTTTCCAGGAACTTCTGGCCTACACCTTTCTTCTTTTGCCTCTGTTGCTCCATCATGTGTATGACTCGGCAGAGAGATGTTGAGATGATCGTCATCAGAGTCATCCCCACCAACCAGAACTGACTGCTCCAAGGGGCCTCCTCCTCAGCTTTCAGGGTGACATTGGTAGAGACTGTCTCCATGAGTATAGGCTCTCACCTCTGGGTCCAGTACTGGCTTCTCTGTTGGCACAACCACCCGGCTGAGATGGGCAGTGTCACTTTCCATGGTCTGCAGAACTCCCAGAAACTTATGCTGTTGTCTGAAATGGGATTTTGTTTTAGCAAAGAGGCAATAACGAAGAATACACACACGAGAACGACCCCATGAAAGGGACCACAGAGCCTTTAGCATCCACTTGAGAAGCTTGACTGCACCTTGCACAGAGCTTAAGGGCATATACAAGTTTCCTCTCCTTTTGTAAACAGCTGGACAATTAGTAATGAAATCAGAGCCCAGGTAGAGAAGCCAGCTGACCTCTCCAGCTGACTAAGAACTTGTTCACAGACAGGGCAAGGAGTCAGCCTTACTAAGAGCTGCCAAGCCCACGGCCTATTTTATATAACCTGGCAGCTAAGAGTGACTTTTATGTGTTTTAAGCATTGTTAAAACCAACAACAAACAACAAAACCTCCAACTGCCAAGCCCGCAGGATTTCCCAGCAGGCCCTTTACAGATATTGCCAACCCCAGGCTTAGAGACCCACCCTTTGCTAGAGCTGGTGTGCACCCCACATGTGCAGAGCCCCACAGCAGAGGATTCCAGTGATGAAGAAGGTGGCCTCTGGCCAGTGCTGCCTGCTGCAGAGCTGTCAGATGCAAACCAGCCCTGCGGCTGGAAACCGAGGGAGCTCTGATTTATGGCTGCAGTGAAGTGGAGCCGTTTCCATCTGGGGTCTGCAAATATGCAGGAATGGAGAGCTGTGCCTTGAGCCATCCAGTCTTTCAACACACTATGAACAGGAGCTCCCTGGGGGATGGACTCAGACTTGGAGGGCACATGGCTTGGCTGGCACCCCCACTCTGTGCAACAGTTTCAATAGCCTTGCCCACTTCCTGGCCTGATGACAGCTCAGGTCACGGCACTTAGTGACCAACATTCAGGCTTCACTGCAGTCCCTTCCTGCTCCTCAGCCAGGTACTTTGAACAGTCTACAACATACAGTCCTGCATAATGGCCCCGGAAGTATGCCTATGTGCCAAGACATGTGTGACACTGCAGGCTACAGCGGTGTGTTTCCTTGGGGATCAATTTTCCCTGAAGATCAGAAGTGAGTCTACTTTGCTAGTAACACTTGCCAATTCCAGGGCCTATGCTACATGCTAAGGGACAGAATGCTGCACTGAACATACTTTGACAAAGAAAAGGAGTCTCAGGGGCCGATGCTTTGAGGCACCTTTGTGACAAGTCAGTTTGGGGACAGGCTCTCTCCTAAGCTATGTGGGGTGCTCTGGTGAAAACCTGAGGCAGATTAAGCCAGTTGAGGTGCAGAACAAAATGAACAAGCCAGGAGCCACTTGCATGAAAGAAAGCATATCAGTGCTGTGCTGGGGGGTAAGGGGAAGGTGCTTAGTGCTGTGCTCTGGGGCTGGGGGGTGAGGGGAGGGTGCTCAGTGCTGTGCTCTAGGGCTGGGGGGAGGGGAGGTGCAACTCTAAAGTGCTGGTCAAGACACTCTGGAATAACATGGAGGGACAGCAGGTCTCCGTCGTCACTAGACAGGATTGCGAACATCTGAGAAACAGAGAGGCACACCTCAAGGCTTCCATCTATGGCATTGCTAGACAGGATTTGATCACAAGGGCTCTGACCCAATAGATAGTTTTACTCACTGAGGAATTTCTGATATCATGACATTCTGGAAGGTGGTGAAAAGTGAGAGGTGGGGTCACTGGGGGAATGTCCTTGGAGCTGTTATCTTGCCTGGCTCCTTCCTGTAACCGCCTATGTCTTGGCTGTTATGACAGGAACTTCTCTCCCCGTCACAACCTCCCAACCACGACGAACAGAACTGACACTTCTGGAACTGTGCACCATTAAACTCTTGGCTGTTTCTGCTATGTACTGTAGTCAAAGCTAAGCAAAAATAACTACTACAACAAGAAAACCCAAGGTTAGGGAGACCCTCAAGGTTGCACTGCTGTGGGCCTTCTGGATTGGGTTCTGCACCTGCTTGGAGAGTACCTGCTTCCCAAAGGGCCCGTTCTGTCCATGGCTTGGCTGCTGCCGTTGGCTCCCAATGCTGCCCCGAACAGCTCAGGATTGGTGGTCACTGGAGTGACGGCAAGCAGCTGAGGGCAGAAAAGCTGATTAGACAGATATCCAGTGGAATCCTGCAGCCTGACACCTCACAGGACGGTGGTCAAAGGCAAGGCTTTTCAGGTACCTGGTCCCACCATGTAGGTATGGGGGCATAAATGTGACAGCGCTAGCCTGGGGAGGGTCAGCTTAGAATCCTGTATGTATTCTCAGATCATTCTGACCAGGGAGGTTCTGGGAAGTAATCCTTCTATGAGCTACTGAACAACTGTCACCTCACTGCTCATCACTCAACTCACCTGGGCTCAGTTTCCTCCTAAGAGACTGGACCCCACACACACTCATGTGAGATTATCTGTTTCCTTCTTTCTCCTCTACCATCTAAAATGTAACGGGATGGCATGCTTGTCTACAGGTGACTGTCGTAGTTAGAACCTTGTGGGGGTCGGGGTCAGGCTACTCAGGAACCCTGGATCCCAAGGCAGTCAGAAATGCTGACTGGCTAGTGCCCCGAGATGTCCTATCTAGTAGGGCAAAAGCAATCAGGAAAGAAAGAAACTCAGTTGGGGACTCTAGGGTGCTGGCACCCTTTTGCATGTCGCCCACCCCACACACAACACTGGGCTTCTTTCTGGTCCTTAATGTAGCTAGCTCATGGCCACCTCCAGCTGTTGCCGGCTCACCTTCCACTTGTCAGAGCAAGCATGGCTTGCTCCCGGGCACTCTGTCCCCATCTGTCTATTGGTCCACTGATGTACCTACAAGCTCTTTGCAGCCATAGGTAGACTGTCTGGGCCACCTCTGTATCCAGAACACTGGGAGCACCTGAATGTGATGAAGATATTTCCTGGGTGCTTTATTAATTCACATCCTTTACGAGATGCCTGACTGGCCTGGACAGATAGACAGAACTTATTTATTCTCAACACTAAGATCTACTTTGGTGTTATCTCATTGAGAAACAGAAATGGAAGGAGGAAGTGGGTCACCAGGCCTGGCTGGGCTCCAGCTTCAATTTGCAAATTTGGCCAAGCCACTCAAGTTCCAACTTGCACAGTTGTGAAATGGGTAGGTCAGTACTCAGGTTGCAGAGAGGAGCTCCTGGGACTGTGGAAGGGAAATGGCTGGGGACCATCAAGGCAGTGTGTTTGTGAGGTGGGGGTGTTATATGCATGTCCAGCTTGGTTAAGCTCAGCCTCACACTGACCTCTGGACTGTCCTCCTTGGCCTTCAGCAGACTGGGGCATGATTTTTCTAGTGGTTCCTCGGTACCCTGCAAAGACCACAACAGATGATGTAAGTAGGGATGAAGCCATTACTGTGCATTCCTCCCATACAGGGAAGGCAGAGAAGCAGGGCCCTTTCCACATTTCCCCGACAGACTGGGCAAAAGGCAGCCTCTGGGAAGATATGCCAAAGGTTCTGCTCATCAACCAGAAGAACCACCTCCAGACAGAGAGCACAGAGCAGCATGGACAAGAATGTGAGCTGGCAGCCAGGCTGACCTTACAACGATGTAACCCCAGTTAACCACATCTATAATCCAGGCAGAGGACCCTGCCTATTGTGGGGTTACCATGAGCCTCAAGTGGGACAGGCTAAGGGTCTCAGCAGCAGAACCAGAGACTGCGAATACTGAGGAGTATGTAAGGTCTCAGCTTCCAAGGCCTCTGCTCCACCTCACCACTGACCTTCTAAGTTGTTCCTGGAAATCTGAGCAGTTACACAAGTGAGGGAAGTAGGCCAGGGGAACAACAGGGACCCTGTGGCTCATGTTCTGGGACCAGCTGCAGGAGAGCCACAGTTTACTGCCTATTCAGTCACACGCTGGCCTGGCATCTTGTAGCATAGGCCTAAGCCATCCCAAATTTGCAGGGAAATGATCAATGATTCACAGGTTAGTGCTTGGCTGTCAGAAATAACCCAGAAGCTGCAAAATGGTGGCTGAAGTGGGACCCTGGACAGATGGAGAGCAGCTGTCCATATATAGGTGTAATGCAGAGTCTGTGGTGAGAGGGCTGCTGCTCCAACCTCGCCTGGCCCTGTGTGCCCCCAGTCCCTCCGTAGCCCTCCACCCCACAGGTGCTCGTGCCTGCTGTGAAGGGGTGGCTAGCTCAGGCTCTTGGCTGAGGAGCACCTGCTGCAGAGCTGCATTTTCCACCTGGATGGCTTTCAGCACGGCCGAGGCATCTTCCTCTCGATCCTCGGCTGCATGTGCTTTTCTAGTTGCTGACAAGGGTCTGTCTCTCCGGCTGCCAGGTCCTGTAGAAAGAAAGCAGAGATGTTCTTCAGCTTGTGTTCTCAGAAAACAGCTCGAAATTCAATAGCTCTTACTGAGGGACACTCTGTAAAAGAACTGGCCAGCCCCCTTAAAAATGTCAAGGTCTTGAGGGATGATGAAAGCCTGGAGAACTGTTCCAGATTAAAAGTACCCAGGCAGGCACAATAAGCAGCTGCAATGGGCACCTCAGGACTGGGGCCAGTAAAACACTCATGTACACACACACACACACACACACACACACACACACACTTGAACACCTGAGTTCATATCCCAGCCATGTAAAAAGCTGGGCAAAGCCATGTAAGATATACTCCAATTCTAGGGATGGAAACAAAAGGATTCTAATAGGCTTGCTGGCTTGCCAGTCTAGCTGAAATGGTGAGTTCCAGGTTTAGTGAGAGACCCTACTTCAAAAACTAAGGTAGCGATGCTATGGAGGAAGACACCCAATATTAACCTCTGGCCACCACATGCACCTGCATGGGCATGCACATATGTACATATACACAAAGAAATAGGGGGAAAACTGTTATTGTGGCAAGGAAAGAAATCTGAATATAGCCTGTGGCTTAGATAACAGTTTTATACTAATGCTAAATAATCCAAAATTCATGAGTGGATGGTGGTATTATACAACTAACATGCTTGTGCTTAGGAAATCCATGCTGCAGTGTTGAGTGCAAAGGGGAATGCTATCTATAACTTATTACCAATAGTTTAAGGAATAAACAAAAGATAGTCATTCCTCAGTCTCCCTGATCCATAAGGGATTGATCCCAGAAGACCACAGGTACCAAGATCCCAGGATGCTCAAGTTTCTCACATAAAAGGCACCGTGTTTGTATATAACCTCCACACCCTATACACACTATAAGCCCCTCTAGATAACAAAGGCTGTGCCAGTCACTGTTTTGATGACTGGCAAAGGAGACAGAAAGCAGCCCCTCATGGACACCAGGGCAGCTGTGACCTGGTACAAACTGGCCGAGGAAAAGTGCCCTTCTACACTCCTGCCCTTTGCAAACACTGGGAGATGCTGATTAGCTTCTTGCCTGGGCCCTCAATTCTGCTGCCATGCTCTCATCAGAACACTGTATCTGAATGAGCATGAGGGTGGCACTAGATACTCATGGCTGGAAGAACTCTTATTGGTAAAACATCCACACTGACCAAAGCAACCTTCAGAGTCAATATCGTTCCCATCACCAAAACAATCAACCAAACCAAACCAAAACAACAACAACAACAAAAACAAGCAAACAAAATCAGCTAAATGCTTGTCATGTAAAAGCACAAGGACCCAAGTTCCATTCCTGGAGTCCATGTAAAAAAATGATCAGGTGGTACCAGATTGCAAACCCAGCGCTGGGAGGTAGAGACTTGTGGATGCCTGGGGCTTGCTGGTTAGCCGGCCTACCCTACTTGGTAGTTGAAGGCCAATGAGAGACCCTGACTCAAAACAGGACATGAGGAATAATATGACAACCAAGGTTGTACCCTGGCTTCCACAAGCATGCATACACATGTGCAATGTGCACACACACAAAATCATGCACCCACATGCATATACACACACATACAAAAAATAAGTAAAATGCCGATTAAAATGCTGAAAAATTGGACTTGGACTGGAGAGATGGTTCAGTGGTTAAGAGTGACTGCTGCTCTTCCAGAGAATCTGAGTTCAGTTCCCAGTAACCATACTAGGTACCTCGAAACCATCTGTAACTCAAGCTCCAAGAGAACTGACACCTTCTTCTGGCCTCTATAGACACAGGAACACATGCAGACAGACAGACAGGCAGACACTCATAAATACAAATAAATGTTTTTTGTTTTTTTTTTTTTAAATGGGACATAAACTAGGTGTGGAGGTACACAGTTTAGAAGGCTGAGGTGGAGGATTGTTTAAGCCTAGGAGCCAAAGTGTTAGGGTGCCTGGTCTCACACAACTAAACAAAAACCACCCCCACAACAAAACAAGTGGCTGAAGACCTGAATAAATGCTTCTAAAAGAATCGACAGGGCTGGAGAAATGGCTCAGTGATTAAAAAGCATGTACTGCTTGCTCATCCAGAGGACCTCACTCAATTCCCAGCAACCGTATCAGGTGGCTCACAACCACCTGTAACTTTAGCTCCAGGCCAGAGTCTCTATGGGCACCTGAACTCATGTACACATACTCACACAGAATTAAAAGTAATAAAAGACAACCTCAGAAAAAAAAAAGAACATTCAAAATCTACTTTAAAAAAGAATCGTCAAAGGGCTAGCAAGTATATAACAAACGCTCAACCACACCTAAACACTAAGCAAATGCAGATCACAAGCTATGGACCTCAGTTAGAATGGGTGTGTGTGTGTGTGTGTGTGTGTGTGTGTGTGAGAGAGAGAGAGAGAGAGACAGAGACAGAGAGAGAGAGAGAGAGAGAGAGAGAGAGAGAGAGAGAATACTAATTACCTGAATATCCATGTTTATTGCAGTACAATGGAGAAAGTTAAGTCAACCGAGGTGTTTGTGACAGACGAATCTTTTTGTATGCCATATGCATACAGTGGAGGAGTACTCTGTGGTAAAGAGGCTGGGCTCCCATCATTTGCAGGACCATGGATGGAACTGGAGGGTGCTATGTTAAGTGACATAAGCCAGGCACGGCAAGAAATACCACATTCTCATGCGTTAGCAGAGACTAAACCACATAGCAACACAGCATTGAGTAGAAAGGTCCCTAGAGGTTGCCAGGGGACAAGAGAATATAGAGAAGACACAAAGAGGCTGGGTAATGAGGATGAGGTACAGTAAGATCTGGGGATTGGCTCTAATGTTTCATGGCACAGTGGGGTGATTCAATCCACAGCAGTTAACCAGACATTTCCAGAGCTTGAGGAGAACTTTTCGAAGGTTCCTGCCACAGGAGACGGCAATTCTCACTACCCCAAGGTGACCATCATGCATTACACCCTAGATCAGCTATATACTGTTCCATTACTGCATGGTGAATACAACGACACCTGCCCTCCTCAGTGGCCCTGTGTTCCCAGGTCCCCAGACATGCAGCTTCCCTGGGCCCGTTTCCAGGATAGCCAGTGTGCTACTGACCTTGACTGTGGCTGGGACCTCACTGAGAAGCACCCAGAGAGTGAGGCACACCTCTGATGTTCATGAGGCATTCCCAGGGGTCAGATCATCAACATATTCTAACAGATTTTATTTTACATTTTTATTTTGATTATTTACATAGTGATTGAATGACTTATGTATGTGGTGGGCATATGTGTGTGTGTGTGTGTGTGTGTGTGTGTGTGTGTGTGTGTGTGTGTGTATGTGGGTGCACTGTAGAGATCAGAGGACAATTTGGTTCTCTCCTTCCACCATATGGGTCCTGGGGATTGAATTCAGGTTGTCAGTCGGCAGCAGGCTCCCTTACCTGCTGAGCCATCTTGCCAGCCCTCTATGAAAAATCTGAATGGACTCTTGGGAAGTGCCACTGAGAAGGTGAGAAGGTAGGTTGCTAGGGAGAGCCTTTGAAAGGTGTATCTCATCTTTGAGCCCTACTTTGATTTGTTTGTTGAGACAAGGTCTCACCATACAACCCAAGCTGGCCCAGAACTTGTCACATTCCTCAGCCTCTCAGAGGATTACATGTATCTGCTACTGTGCCTGGTTCCTGGTCACCATGAGGTCAGCAGCTCTGCTCCACTCCACCCTTTCTGCCATGCTGTCCCACCTTAAAAAGGGGCCATGCAATGAAGCCAAGAGACCAGGAACTGAAACCTTTGAAGATGTGGACAAAAAGCCTCCCTGCTTCTCAAATGTTCCTTTCAGGTATTTGTTATAGAATGAAGAATCTGGATAACACAACTAGGTGCTAGCTGAACAGAGCTGATAGCTCTTCTGGAATCTAAGCCAAGGTGGAAAACGCCCCTCTCAACCAGCCAGAGTCAGAGTCACTGCAAATGCCTGGGAACTGAGGCAGGCACTGGGCGGTGATGCTGCCTACCAAGTCATGTATGTGCCTGGGATAGGTGTGTTTCTTAACGCCAGTCAGCATTCTCCACAAGGACTGTGCTCCCCACGGAGACAAATTATATATACATATACATACATACATGTACCTGTACATACACATTAATGGCTGGAATGCGGAATCCTTAAAGTTATGGGAATCCAGGTGGGTAAGAGGGTGGTGAGGACCACACTTGGTACAAAAGGGCTTGTGTTCCTAAAACGGCCATGAGCCAGGAAACAAGGAAGGAGGAAACTGGAGGCAGTGGTTGGACTTCTCTGCTGGAGATCCTAACCACAAACTCACTCTGATTCCAGGGTGGCTGAGGCAGGAATGGGCTCCCAGCCCGGTGAGAGGTGCAGAGTGGCAGGCTCCTGACCTGCACCATACTGTGGCCTTTCCTAGTTGAGGGAGACACTGCTCTGGGTGCAAGGGAATGGCAGCAGGTGGGACAGCCTTCACTGACCTTACAGTCACAGGGCTGGGACAGATATGGAGTAGGCACAGAGGAAAGGGCTGGACATGATGGAAGCGGACATATCTATCACTCAAGATGAAGTCAGGGAAGAGGACATCTGAGAGGAGGCTGGAGGCAACAAGTCCATGACTACCAACACCAGGAGGCTGCAAGGTTAAAAATGGTCAGTAGAAGGCTAGGGAGCTTGCAGCTGGGCTCCTGAGGGACCCCATGGGCCTCAGTTACTCTTTGAGGCCATCCTTACCTTGTTTACTGCTGCATGTCTGCATCTGGCATTCTAACTACTGTCAAATGAATGGGTGGGGAAAACTCAGTCTCAAACCCTGTGAATCTCAGTGTTTGTGAATGGCATACAATCTCTAACCAGTAAAGTGCAGCTGAAAAGCCCACACCTGCTGCAGACCCTCCAGATGGTCTTGTGCATAAGCAGCTAGGACCATGTACAGAGCTCAAAGAGCATCAGAAAATGTCCAGTTGACAGGAGGCTGGCCAGGACAGCAGACTCCAAAACACTGACAGTCCTTAACTATACCCACCTCTCCCCTGCCCACAACCCTCAAAAATCAGTGCCCAAAGAGCTGCATGGTGACCCTTGGCTTTTGACTGCTAGTTTGTAGACATTGGACTCAGAGTTCTGGGGCTGCACTGTAACAGTGGCCCAGAGACAGCTGGGAAGTCCACAGCATGGCCTCTAGGACAAGGGGCACAGTAGCCTCAACCACCCAGCACAACGTTTGACTTTTCTGGGAAAGGGGCCAGTTCTGTCTGTGTGACAGCTTTGGCACACTCTTCCATAGCTCGATCATGGGTGCTGTTGGTGCCCTTCTAGCAGTCTTATGCTAAGAAGGTGGGTAGGAAATTGTCACCATTAGGAATAGTTGGCTCTGCAGTTCTGCCACCCGTGCTGTTCTGCTGCTGCCTTCCCAGAATACGGAGTCCTCCGAGTCACACTGCTGACGGCCACCACCTTTCTGTATGCTCCCTCCCACCGCAACCACCTTTTAACTCTTTTTGACGCCCTCATCTCTCACTTGCACCAACACTGGCCTGAATGTCACACGATGGTGAATTTATTCTTATACTGGGTCCAGGGAATAGTGGATTTATTCACTCTGTAAATCTGAGCCACTAGCAAAAGCCAAATTGCACATTTTAATTTATCCCAAACTGCTCTTTTTGGATGGAGAACCATCCCTCTTCCAGTAACTCCACTCCCTTTGCTTCCCTGGTGCTTGACTTTCTTCTCTTAGCTAAAAACTAAAGGTGTGTTGTCCAGGAGATTAGCCATGAATCCAACATCACAAAGAACCTACCACAAGGTGACCCGCCTCTCTCCCAGCTTCGCCTCAACAAGCTCTAATTCAGAACCACAGCAAAACCACCTCTGACTCCATTCCAGGGTCTTAGAGGGTCACCCAGGAACCCACTGCAGTGGCAAAGATGAAATGTGAGATCAGTAAGCACCCATTGTACTGATCACAAACCAGCAACCCACAGTGAAACCCGCAACAGTGAAACGTGCGTGGGCTACATGCTATGGGAGTTCCACTGTTTCTTTTAAAGAACTGCAGAGAGATGCTGGACTAGTCCGCTCCCTCACTGTCATGACCAAATGGATACTTTATGGAAACAAGAGGAGGAAGACCTCGGCTCTTCGGCACACTGCCCTCGGCCCTGCCGATTCCAGGCCCACAGAAGGCAGAGAGAGCACCATGGCGGCAGGATAGGGAGAAGGAAGCTGTCTACTTCATGGCAGGTGAGGAGCAGGGAGGGAGGAAAGGGCCATGGCAAGGTTCCTGTCTAGGCATGTCCCCAGAGACCTACTTCCTTCAGATGGGTCCTGCCTGCCAGTTTCCAGAACCTCCCCAAACAGCACCACCAGCTGCAGACCAATCATTCTACAAATGTGACCAACAGGACATTCCCTATTCAGACCATTACATTTTGTTACTGTTATGAACTGTAATGTAAATATCCAATTTATCTGACATATAAGCCCTGTGAAAGGGTCATGTGACCCCAAAGGCATTGTGATCCACAGGTTGAGAACCAATGCTCTAGAGAACCCTTATTAATACACTGCTCTAAGAACCAAAATACCAGAAGCAGATGGTGATCTGAGTTTTATCAGACAGACCCAGTGACATGCATTTTCTTGTGTAAGCATATGATGATTAATCTTAATTGTCACCTTGATTAGCTTAAGAACTGTCTGGGAGATTAGTGAAACACGCCTCTATGTGTCTGTGAGGTGTTTCCCAGCATGTCTAGACCTTTAGCGTTCTAACCAATGAACAGATTATTTCTTGACGGAAATATGACGGCATTAGGGGTAGGGCTAGTTGAATGGGGTAGATTCTTAGAGACACATCCCTGGGCCTAGACTTTGCACTGGCTCTTCCTGTATTCCGTTTTCCTTTGCTTCCTGTCTACCATGAGGAAGTTGTTCCCTGGCATATTCCGGCCACCATGATGTTCTGCCTTAGGACAGACCGGGAAACACAATCCAAGCAACCAGGGAATAAACCTTCTGAGACCATGAGCCAAATTAAATCCTGCTTCCCTTAAGTCATCTCTGTCAGCACAGGGCCGCAGCCACAGCTGCTTCAGCATAATGGCCTGTGTGGCTGGCTCCCCTGTGGCAGGAGCATGCAGCTGCTTCTGCTGTCCTCACACAGGGACCTTCACAGCACCCATGGTGTCATTCAGAGAAGCACCCCTTCTGCACGCTTCTCAGACTGGGTAGGTCTGATCATTTCTCCCTGTCCACAGAGACTGCAGCCTCGGCCAGGAAACACAGGGCTCTTGAACTCACACTGTGGTTATTAGGAAAGGAACATTCTTCCCCCTACCCCTCAGGCTTGCAGGGCAGAGAAAAAGGGAGCCTGGAGTCCCTGGGCTATCTCTGGCCACCAATGAAATGCCTGCCTGCTTGTGAGTGAGAAGTGGTTCCCACAGTGAGTTTCCTCACCAGCAACCTCAGAGGCACCCAAGAACTCTTGGGAACAAATCCTTAGGTGTTTAGATCCACTGAGTAAGATAGTAGGGGACCGGTCTCTACCATTCTGAGGCAAGTCCAAGTTTGCCAACCACTTGATATGAGGAAAACACACCTAAGTTCAGAAGAAATAGCTTTCTGATAACAGTGTGAGCACCTGGACCTCACAGGTCTAAGACCCCACCCACGATGTGGGCTTTTTGTGTCTATGGTTAACCTTCAATTAATTTCCTTTGTTACTTAAGGCTGTTTGATTTTTTTCTTCTTTTTGAGACAGAATATTAGGTAGCCCAGGCTAGTCTCAGACTCACTATGTAGCTGGGTCTGACCTTGAACACCTGACCCTTTTGCCTCCATTTCTCAGGTCCTAAGGTTGCAGGTATTTACTAGCATACCCAGACAGTAGGAATTTGTATCACTTGCTGTTAATGAGGACTGACTGGAATTTTATGAGACTCTGGACTTTGACATATGGTGCTTGGGCTGCAGGTGTTTGGGCAGGAACACTAACTACAGGGCTGTCAGCATCCTCTAACTCGACTCACGCTGATGGTGTTACTGTGTTTTTGCAGCTGGTGGATTATCTGGAAAAGTGTCTCCTATATATCACTTCCCTAGATCCTGAAATAGGGGACAGCAAACTTTCTGCATCAGAGACAAATTTTCACCCACCTTCCAGAAGACAAGAGGTCTCTGTGAGGAGAGTCCATGAGTTTTAGAAAGCTTACGGATAGACACTGGTGCAATACAGGGCCAGGAGTGAGAAGCAGGGACCATGACAGTGAGTGAGGAGAACAGTGCTCTATGTTAAATGCGTGTTTAATGGACACAAGCTCAATGGGATGGGCTTGGCCAAAGACAAGGGGGTAAGAGGAGAAACAAAGCTGTAGAGAGTACAGGCAACAGGTTACCATCCCAGAATGGCAGACTAATTAATGTAACCATCATTCACTGAAACAAAACTAGAAAACCTGGTCTGAGCATTACAGAAGTTGGTTTGTCAAAAGGAATCGATTTCAAGGCATGTCCCTATGGGGAGGGAAGGAACTGTGAAGTAAATAGTACAGGACCAAGAGCAGGCAGGCAGAGGCGAACACACCTGAGAGGCCTCCTGTTCAAGGTGTTCATGATGCTGAGAAGAGCTACTACAGGCTGGAAGCTGAGCATGGCTTGTGATGGACTCAAGGGAATGGCAGTCCTAGAGTGAGTGACCTGGAAACAGCCAGGGGGAGGGGTGTGGAAAGGTCAACAGTGCAGATGCCTCAAACTTACTACTGACTGCATAAAACAACAAAAACAATGCCTAATGGGATTTAAAACCTGCAAGGAGTTAAAATTAATACCGATAGCTTTAAAATGGGAGGGGAACAAACATTTAGAGCTGGAGGTCTTTCTGCCGAATTAGAAGCGGTAAATGTGCTAATTTAAATTAGATGCTAATAAGTCAAGAATGCACATTGCAATCTCTAGTAATGAGTAAAAGAATAAGAGAATGTATAACTAACAATCTAATAGAGAGGGAAAAGAGGAATAATACAAGGCAATTGGCTCAAAAGAAGGCAAGAGAGGGAAGAAAGAGGGACATGAAACAGGCAAAGCAAATAAAAAACAGATAATAAGATTGCAGGTTTAAATGCAAATATATCAGCAATTACATTAAATGTAAATGGACTAAGTGCTCCCATTAAAACACACAGATTGTTGGAGGATAAAAATAAAAACCAATTGCATCCTGCTTACAAAAAGCAAACCTTAATACAGAGATGTAGGAAGTTTGAAAGGAAAAGAATGAAATAAAGATACAGGCCATAAACACTGGCCAAAAGACACTGAGTAGCTCTAAGACTGACGGCAAAAAATGTGATGCAAGAGAAGAGAGGCAACCGTAACAGTGAAAGGCTCATTTGGGAGGGAGACTGAGAAGTCTTTTTACACACCCAAACCACAACCAACCAGCCAAATGAAGGTAACATGCATGAGCAGCCCATCCTCAGATGCTGTAGGAGAATGGGGTGATGGCTTCTGTGTCCTCTCAGGATGTCTTTGGCTCCTTCTACCCTTAGTGGTGTGAACATTCCAGCTCTCTCTGCCTAGTTCTGTGATTTGAAATACACTTTCCCTGTAACCTATACCCCCATAACAAAGCCAAGTGCTTCATCTGGTCTCAGCCAAGAGACCACGATTCCCCATTCTGGAATGAGACTCTTTGGGTCTACTGAGAGATGCTGTATACACTGTGGCACTGTCTGCAAAGCCATCTATGGCTGGCCTGGTCATCAGTCTGCTGGCTTCTGAAGACAACTTTGGCCACTGTGATCCAACTGTACCTAGGTCACTGTGGTGACAAGGCCAGCTTTCCACTTTCACCTATCAATCAAACTTGAGATATTTGGTTGCTAGAGGAGCCAGGTACTGAACAGTCTGTCACAAAACGATAACCTTTCATGGTAACCACCTTTAATACTGTAAGCTGTTCAAAGTGAGGGCTCCATCTCAAACAGCATCTATAGAACAATTCCCAGAAACCGTGGGTAATCAGATTTCCTATAGACGACTTGGTGATATGTGGATTCCTGTGTGTTTGTGTGCTTCTTTGCCATGGAACCAGGACCGTGTTCACCTCAGGCATCCACCATCCATCCCTGGGTTCCTTCTCACTTTCTGCTATTGTTTCCCCTTTCCCTCATCTCCATCTCCTCAATTTGTTAAACCATGGCTAAACTTGAGAGAGAAAGCTATTATGAATTAGGTAATTAGGCTCTGTCAAAGTGACAGCTGAGTTGAATCTTGAATCATATCTCCTAAGAAGATATTGACGGGCTGGCAGTGTGGCTTGGTGGCACTTGCCTATTATGTGCAAGACCCTGGGTTTAGTCACCAGCAACAGACAAACAGACACACAGACACACACCCACTGAGTCCTAGTCCCAGTGTATATGGATGCGTCTTCCTTAGGAAAAAGGGTCTCTGCAAATGAAGCAGCTAAAATGTGGCCAGAAGGTGGAAGCAGCGTGACTGGTGTCTACAGAACTGCTAAGTGTGGACACAGAGACACATATGGGAGACTGCCGTGAGCATGGGCCATTCTGTCACAGCCACAGAGCTACAGAAGATGGGAGGGAACCTGAAGCAAGCTTCCCTGCACCTGTGGAGGATGTCCCTGTCAACACCTTGCCTTGTCTAAGCAACTGTGGGTGGCACTTTGTTCAGGGAGCCCTGCAAACAAATTCAGTGTGCACGATGACTTTAGTTCAAATATGGTTTATCTTTTAAAGGTGCTCATATTAACTATGAGCAGTATTAACATCTGTCAGGGCTGGGGTGTGGACTGTGGTTGGTGAAGTATGAGGTCTTGGGTTCTATGATGCTTCCTTTTAATTGTCAATCTGACAGTCGATCTCAATGAAGGACTGTCTAGGTCAGGCTGGGCATGTCTGTGAGTGATTATCTTGATTATTTTAATTGATATGGGAAGACCCAGCCTAGAAGTGGGTGGCACACTTCCCTGGGTTTGGGTTCTAGACTGTATAAAAAAGGAGAAAGCAAGCTGAGTGCAAGCATGCATGCATTTGTTCTCTGCTTTTGACTATGATGTGACTAGCTGCTTCAAATTCCTGCCTTGACTTCCCTGCCACAATGGGACCATAATCTAGAGCTGTGAGCTAAAATAAGCCCCCTCCCCCTAAGTTGCTTTTGTCTGGATACTTTATCACAGGAACAGGAAATGAAATATAGGTTCCACACCCAACACTGGAAAAAGTAATTTAAATAATATTAATAATAGTAACACCTTAATGAGCACTAGAAAAAAACTGTAGCAAGTGACTCAAGGTCAGCTCAGCCCCCAAGGAGGGTAAGGAAGAAGCAAGACCTTCATCATGGTGCCCACTGGGAGTATCCACCTCACCACACCCCCAACTCATTCAGGGCCCCCAACTCTTACTGGAGCAGGCCCTCTCCTGGTCTGGGAACACAGTGGGGGGCTGCGGATTCAGGACTGACTCTGGTTTGCTGGGGATGAAGACTTCAGCATTGTCCTTCCGCTTAGCAGATAAAACCCTCTCCATTCTGTTACCTGTGGGGAAGCAACAGATTCTGTCAGCCACTGAGCATAGGGAGAGCAGGGCATTCCTCTCAGACATTTGTTTATCATTTGCTCACTTATTCACTCAACAAATATTTATCGAACTCTTCTGTACCAGGAACCTTGCTGGTAGGGGATTATGGGAATCTGTAGACAGCGATGATAAATAAATGAGATGCTTTGGAACAGACACAGATTTCAGTGTCTGTCTAACATTTCCAGACAGTAGAGGCCTTTACTAACAGTGTGTGCACACACAGAGACAGCAACCATGGTGAGGCAATTGCTCAGAAAGTTAGGGTGGTTGGCAAGTCAATGAGGCGCTGGCTTTAATTGGTGCAAGTAATGGCGCCAGCAAGGGCATCTTGGAGATGAAGGGGCATGGTAAAATGCATTCACAGTCCTCAGGGGCTCATAGACTAGCTGGAGGAAAGGACGGCTGAAGAGATGAGAAAACAGGATGCAGACAGGAGTCACGAAGCATGGAGCCAGAGGACAGGCTGGCAAAGGTACACGTGGTGATGATGGAGAGAGATCTTGTGGGTAACTAGTGTATTACCAGGGCCACCAGATGTGGGAACAGCACATGCAAAGGCTTGATGAAGGCTTGGGAGCTGATGCCCGTCCTGGCTGGAGGTTCAGACTGCTGCCAAACCTACCCTCTTCAGAGCAATGTTTCCAAAAGTGCCCTTCGCACTAGGGGCACACAGGTGACTTCTGATGCCAGGTGGCAGATGGTCTTTATGAACTTGTGTGTATGTGGTGCTGGGGATAGAATCCAGAACCAGGGTGTTGGTAGGCAAGTGTTCCACTCTGAGCCCCAGGCCCAGCCCTGAACACATTTCTGTATCTTAATGTATATGGGAAAATGTATAACTAGCATGTCCAAACTTGACATGAAAGTCACACACAGGACAATTGTAGGGAGGGGATCAAGGGCAGATGAAAAAACACCTCAAGACCCCAAAGGCAGGGACAGTGTTTGGTCATGCTGGCCCGAGAAACAAGCAAGCCCAGGAGGAGACCATCCAAGCATAAGGTGTTCACTAACACTCCCTGCTCACACTCAGTGGGTTCCGGCCACACTGACCTTTTTCCTGTGCTTCTGCACACCAAACCCCGCCCCCTTGGAGCCCTGTGCCTGCTGTTCCCAGCCCCAGGAAGGCAGGGCCCAGCGCCAGACCAGCACTACCTTTGTGGGAAGGCTGCCCAACAACTCCAGCTACAGCAGCCCAACCCCACCCCACCAGCATCTTGCTGTAACTTCAAGCAGGTGTCCCCCACTCAAGCTCTGCCCCAGTAGTGTTCCCTTAGCTTTCCAAGGCTGTTTTCTGAAAAACCTCCTCAGGTGGACAGCAGCTGTTTCCACCTGCCTGGCTTCCTTCTTATTCCCTCAGGTTCTCCTTAGCCATACCTTTCCTGCACGTGAATGTGTGGAGGCAATCACATCCCTCAGTCCTATGGTCAGCCCAAAGAGATTAGCTCTGAGATGGCAGTGACCTGTGGTAGACTTGCTACTGTGATTTTTGAGAGCCAAACCTAGGACTTTTGGGAAAGAGAAGCTGACTTCCTAGTGACCTACAAGGCCCATGTCTCCTGTGAAGGCAACTGTGCCTCTGATTGCCTGAAAGCAGCCTCAGAATGGAACTGACTCAAGGGCAATCTGATAGAGGAGGGGAAGCAATAGGAGGGAGGAGAGGAGGAAAGAGGGCAGAAAAAAAGAGAAGTAGAGGGCAGTAGGGAGGGGAGGGGAGGGCAATGGTCCTACTCCAGCTCTGGCCTTTACAGTTATCCAAGGCAATAACTAGTCCCTTTTACATTAGCCAGTTGAAATGTAAATGCCACTAAAGTTTCCACAACGCACTGGAGAAGGTTCCCATGGGAAGGTCCATGGTCTTTGGAAGCCATTGGGTGCCTTTCCCTCTCAGCACACAGGGCCCAGCTGTTTTCCCCTGGTGTGGAATTCACTCGAGCTGAGTTTCCGAACACTGTGGAACACTGAGTCCTAGGACTAGATACAGAGACACTCGAGGCCAAAAAAAAGCTCATGAGAAGAGCTCACTTTTAGAAGCTGGGTTAAACTCCATCACCACAAGGGTGTCTATGCCCTGGGGAGGCCGGCCTTCCAGCTCCTTGTCCTTGGGGACATCCTTCTGTACTGTGTCCTGGCTGGGAAGAGGAAACTCATTGCTGGTATGGCCTGGCAGTATGAGGTCCTCAGTCTCGGTCTCAGAGAGGACGTCTTCCTCAATAGAGTCGTACTCGTCACTGGAGCCATCCTCCTGCGTCTGGAGGTTTGTGCTGAGTCCCAGACCTTTTCTCAGCTCCTGCAGAGAGCCCAGGAGACATGAAAGGTAAGGACTTGTGTGAAAACAGACATTCTGAACCAAAGAATGACTCCACCCAATGCCCAGCAGCATCTCAGCCAAGGTGCTTGCTGGTGTTGCTTTGAAGGCGGTAAAACAGAGGTCAGAGGGGAACGAACACGAAGGAGCAGCACTTCTGGTGCTGTCTTATCACTGGCCTATTGCTGTGAAGAGACACGATGACCAAGGCAACTCTTGTAAGAGGAAGCATTCAGTGGGATTTGCTTTCAGAGGTTAGTCCGTTATTATCATTCAAATTTATTGCATGTGTATTTAAAATAAGTGGGAAAACTCAAACTGACTGATGATGGAAACCTGGATGTGAGAGCTGCCCTTGGCATGGGCTCTGGAAATGAGGGACATGCAGCTGGAAGAAAGGGATCCTGTCCTGTAGAAAATTCTGAGCCAACTATGTCCTGGGGTTCCATAGGACACAGAGCTTGTCAGTGTTGAACCTGGGTAATTAAAAGCTGGACAGATTGCTAAGTGATAAGTTGAAGGTCTGCTTTCCTCTAGCTACTGAGCAAAAGGCAAGAGGCAGGAGACAGAGCTGAGGGAAGAACTGCCAGGGGAGGGGAACCAAGGGCTCATTTTCTTCTCAGCTAGCAGAAGATAACACTAGGAACCCCGGCTGTCAGGAAAGAATGTCCTGGAGAGAAAACCAAGGGAATGGCGAGCTCTCCCCTGTGGTTTGTGGATTCCTTGGGCCACCTTAGCAGAGAGAGGATTATCCAGGAAAGACTAGGCAGGAAAAGGGGCGTCTAATGGAGGGAATCCTACGGACACCCATAGTAACCATGTGGTTTCTGAGAACATCCAGCTGCCAGAAACACTCAAGCTGGAATGGAACAGGAGCATGAAAGACCAAATTAAAAAAG
This sequence comes from Peromyscus aztecus, assembly GCA_902168405.1. Taxonomy (NCBI): domain Eukaryota; kingdom Metazoa; phylum Chordata; class Mammalia; order Rodentia; family Cricetidae; genus Peromyscus; species Peromyscus aztecus. The sequence continues at coordinate 13,291 of CABHPQ010171500.1, read as the reverse complement.
GCTCCCAGAGTGCCCTGTCTACAGGCAGGAAAGGGACAGGAGAGACTCATCCGCAAACACATGTTGTCTTCCCTGAGGACTGCGCCAGGGGCTGAGAGGGTGGAGGGAGGACACAGAGAATTACTCCCAGGCCTGGACTCTTGAAATTGCTTGAGTCGGAGGGTTCCTCTCTTCCTCTTGTCTCAATGCCTATGCCTGATGTTTGGCAGGTAAAACAGATGTGAATCTTGTTGGGGGGGGGGCAGAGAACAGATAATAGTAGACTTAATAAAAGTTCCCAAAAGATGTTCCCTGGGACCTGTCAACATGTGCCTTTCTATGGCAAAGGACCTTCCCAGACGAAAGTAAGGATTTGCTGAGATCACCAAGGCAGGCCTGAAGGAATTATGGGGCAATCATAGAGAGGCAGGAAGAGCAACATCAGCAAGATCTAAGAATGGAAGCAGACATCAGGAAGGAGAGAAGATGCCAGGATGGTGGCTCTGGATGGGGAGGGTGGGGCCAGGCAAAGCAGGTGCCTCTAGGACCCAGGTTCTTTCCTGGAGCCTGCAGAAGAAACACAGGCCTGCTAACACCTTGAGTTCAGGCTGATGACGGTGAGTTTGAATCCCTGACTCCCAGCACTGTCAGGAAAGCTGCTAAGGCAAAGGGAATCTGCAGCAGCAGCAGGAGCACAATATGAATTTGTGTCTTTTCCAGTTCCTTCTCCTACTGTCCCACCCTGTATCAGCACCAGGGCTGGTTACTTAGCAACTGCACTACTGTCTGGAGCACAGTGGAGCTTGATAAATACTTGCTGAAGGAGTAAATTACATGGAAGCCTGGATGGTGACTTAGCAGAGACGGGACACACCGACACACCTTAGAGGAGGTGACATCAATGACAGGACCCTTACCAAATTAATTTACTCCTCTGAGCCACACTTTGACCTCCATCATTTGACTTACCATGTCCCTGATACACTGCATTGTGATAATAAAGCCATGGTCTGAACTGGGCATAGTTTTCCCTAACAAGAGGACACTTGGCAATGACTAGAGCCATTTTAATCACACATGTGTTGAGAGAGTGCTCCTGACAGCTAGTAGGTGAGAGCCAGCAACAATGCTGCTGGACTTGCTGGAAGGCAGCGGACAACATTCACTTCAAAGAATGATCTGGTTGCAGTGTTGACAGTGTTGAGGTCAAAAAGTCCTGTGTTAGAGCAAGCACACCTTCACCACTGGTGTCCAAAAGATAATGCTGAGATGGTCTGCACAGACCTCGTGGGAGCCACACGCTGAGGTCCTAGCTCATGTCATCAAAGTCTGGCTGTGGTGGGCAGTTGGAGGTCAACAGATTTACTCTTTCTCTCCAGGAAAATACGAGCTCCTGGGTGGCCTGCTGTTGAATGGCAGCATTAGCTTCAACTCAGTCTTTTACAGCAGAACAATACTCTGAGCTCTGTACAACACTCAGGTCCTTCTCATTTGATTTTCACAATAACCCGGTCAGACAAAAAACCTGAACTCCCGTGATCACTTGAACTTGGTAATAACTCTCAAGGGGGTAAGCTTAAGTTCCTAGGAAAAGCATTCTTTGTTCATGAACCCCTATATTTTGGCCCAGTTATTTTATTTTATTTTTTGAGACAGTGTTTCTCTGTGTAACAGCCCTGGCTGTCCTGGAACTAGCTCTGCAAACCAGGCTGGCCTCAAACTCAGAGATCGGCCTGCCTCTGCCTCCTGAGTGCTGAGATTGAAGGCATGAGCCACCACGGCCCAGCTCCAGTTACTTTTAAAATGAAGAAATGGGAACCAACAGGAGAGTGAGTCCTACCACTGTCCTTGAAATCCCACTCTGTCCCCACTGATATCCAAAGCAGAGAAAAGCTCCATCCACTGCCAGTTCCAGGCAGGCGACATTGGGATGCACACAGCCAGGGCCAATGAACTGGATTCTTCTGTTACGTTGCCACCTTCACAGGGCTGCAACTCCACATTTATGTGACTGCAGCCCTGTATTTATGGGGATCCCTAAAGAACAGAGCCCTTCAGCTTGTATAACTTCTCACAGTGATTAAGTGGCAGAAGTGGAAATTTTGTTCAGCCCCCAGTTCTTATTCCTTCTAGAAAACCCAGAGAAAAGACTGATTCTACTACATTCAACATGGCCCACCAACAGGAACATAATGGGGTAGTTTTCCACCAATAAGGAAGACAGCCATTCCATAAGAGATCCCCTGCTGCCCAATAGCTCCCGGGTCACAAACTGTTCATAGCACATTGCTCGTGCCTTAACTTTAGGGCCCGCTCTGTTCTGTAGTGTGTGTGTGTGTGTGTGTGTGTGTGTGTGTGTGTGTGTGTGTGTGTTATGTATTTAAACAGTGGGGATGAAACCCAGGACTGTGCACCTGGCAGGTAAGTACTCTACCACTGAGCTACAGTCCCAGCTCTTGGTTTTATGAATCAGAGTCTTATCAAGCATGTGCCTATGCTTGCTGGGGTGCTGTGTTGATGGTCAGTTATAGTAGAAACAAGGAGACAAGACCTCTGCCCTCACTGGAACACACAGTATGCTGAGGGAGCCAGCAGAAAGTAAAGCAAATGGTAATTTCCAAGGCTCAATGTCCGTTCATTATTTACTAAGCTTATGGATCGTTTATGAACTAGTATTTCTCATGACAAAGAAAGTGAATTTCAATAATCCCTGATTCAACCTGCTTTCTCTTTCTTCCATAAGTCAATGTAATGTAGAGAACAAACAGTATTTACAAGTATATAAACACACACAGAGAGAGGAGAGAAAGAGAGTGCGCCTAGATTCTACTTGGCTGTACTTTTTTCACTAAGAAAAAGACTCCATTTGTCTGCAGGAGGTGAGTGACCCGAGAAACCTGAGATGCTCATGTGATCTGAAACCATATGTTCCAGAAGCAAGGGGAGCTGAGCTAGGAAGCAGCATTCTCTCTAGAAAGAACTGTTCAGAACCTTTCCATCTGCGCAGAGCGGGACCTTGGCTGGGATGGTGACTTTGAAAGCCAATCTGCCGGCACTTCAAAGCGGTGCCCTGCTGTGGGATCTATAAGGGGCTTTGAAGCTGTCACCCAGAATCTTCTCTGGGAAAACACACTTTATACTTTGCTTTAAAACTTGATTATATTCAATTTCAGTGTTCAGTGTTTCAAATGCTAAGTTCAGGAACCAAAGTCTTCCATGTGGAGGCCAGGGTGCAGACATCACAGGAACTGAGCTGATAACTGAGCACAAAACGCCCTCCCCATGGGAGCTGGGAGGGGTAAGGGACTGGATGCTGAAGATGGGAGGCATGGCTATAGAAACCACTACTAAAATGTAGCCAGAGTTTAATGGCCAGGAATCCAGTATCTGTCCACAAGCCTCCTCTCTCCTCTGGGCTAAGAGTAAAACTGGGTGACTATCAAATGCCAAGGTCTCACAATGACAATGACAATATCCGTGGCATCAGTAACAGCCACACCAGGCACTAGCTAAACTCTCTATGTGCCTCATTTCAGCTCTCTGACACCCTGGTGCGGTGAATGGCAGCATTTTGGCTCAGTGGGATGAAGGACAAGGCCAGGGTCACACAGCTGGTAACGGCAGAGCCAGTGTTCATAATGACTGGCTGAGTCCAAGGCTAGGGTACCGACTACCCCGATTCCCTGCTAGGTCTCAACTCAGCAGATGTCTCCAGAAGAACTGGGTGTGCTGGGTGACCACTGCCGTTGATCAGCAGGGAACTGGTGACCTTTGACACAAAGCTGCAAGGAGCTAGTACCTGTCTTCAAGTATGTTATGGTTTGGATGTGAAATGTCTCACACAAGATTGTGACTTGAGCCCTTGGTCCCTAGTTGATGCTACTTGGAGAATCGGTAGAAGCTTTGGGAGGGCTTTGTAGCCTGCCCTGGCTTCAGCACTCTCCACTTCCTAGTCTGTTTCCATGTGCACAGCCTTTCCTGCTGCCACCAACTAAGCCAGTCCACTCTCCTTTGTTGGAATGACACTTCTGAATCCATGAGCCTCCCTTAAGTCTTTTCTGAGGCTAAGACAGCACATGTTGAGCATTAGTGGATGGAGCGTTACTCCCTGGACCATCCTTAGAAAGCAGAATGAAGTGGGTCTAAGTTCATTCACACAAACCTCTTGGGCCCAAGAGACTTTTTATCCTGCACTGGTTGATTGATATGTCATTTTTATTCATTCATTTATTTAAGAAGTATTTTTTGGGTCAGTGAGGTGACTCAGTGGGCAAAAGCAATTGCCACCAAGCCTGATGACTTTGATCCCCAGACCCCACATGGTAGAAGGAGAGAAACAATTTGCACACATTATTCTCTGACCTCCACTGTAGCCCACAGCACAAGAACGCACAAGTGTGCATGCATGAGTACACATACACATACCTACATACAGAAATGTAACTTTTAAAATTAAGAATTGGGACCAGACAGATGGCTCAAAGGGCAAAGATGCTTGTACTAGCCTGATGACCTAATGAGGTCAATTCCCAGAACCACATGGTAAGAAGAGCTCATTCCTATAGTTTTCCTTTGCCCTCCACAGATGTGCACATCCACATACAAATAAATTAGTATTTTTGATGAAAATATCTATCTCTCATAAGTAGACACAGATGATAAAGGCAAGGAAGAGATGGACAGGATAGATGAAGCTCCTGTTCTCATGGGACTCGAGATTGGGCAACAAGACAGCCATTTGATTAGAGACCTCCCCCCACAGTCAAGGGGCTCTCAAGTCACAAACTGCTCATAGCACATGACTTGTATCCCAACTTTAGGGCCCACTCTGTAGTGCGTGCATGCGTGTGTGAGTGTGCGTGTGTGCGTGTGTGTGTGTGTGTGTGTGTGTGTGTGTGTGTGTGTGTGTATGTGTGTGTGTGTTTAAATGCTGAGGATATCTCTGTGTGTGTAGAGTGCATGTGAAGTCAACTTGTGGGCTTAAGGGCAGGACAGCAGAGCACACTCCAAAAAGGAACCTCCCCAAGGTCGACAGGGAGTTCGCCATTTGGAGGAGAAGCCACTCTCATGCCCTGCTCCCCTCCCCTGATGTCAGGAGGCACCAAACAGCACAGAAAGAAGTAACAGGACAACCAAGAAGGGACAGACACTCTGGTGACTCAGCCCTTTGCAAGACAGGCACCAAACTGGATTAATTTAATTTAAGAAAGAACTAATACCCAAGGAAAGAGAGATCGACAGGAGAGGCGGAAGCCGACTTCAGAAGCTGGAGACTGTCATCCCCACAGAGACGCACAGGGAACTCAACCATGAAAAAGAAGCAGCTAGCAATCTTACAACTTTTAATTTCACCATTAACATTTCTAGTAAGATAAATTAAGTCAGGAAGAGCACCAAAGGGTGACTAATTAAGTATGCTAGAAATCATGCCAAGTGACTTTATAAGAATACAGTGCCCCAAAGACAAAAAGAAAAGCACCACACAAAATCTACTGGGTGGAGAGGTCTAGATAATATTGTCCAAATCAAGACCCAGAGGATAAACATTCAGATGGAGCAGCCTCAACTACTCTGGTTTTCTTCATTTTTAAATGTTTAAATGTGTGGGTGTTTGCCTGCATGTATGTCTGTGCACCACATGTGTGCAGTGCCTGTGGAAGCCAGAAGGTGGCATTAGATCCCCTGGGAGTGGAGTTACAGACAGTTGTGAGATGCCATGTGGGTGTTGGTAATCGAGCCCAGGTCTTCTATAAGAGCAGTCAATGCTCTTAACTAATGAGCCATCTCTCAAGTCCTCTTACTGACCTTTAATGGGCAAAGACACTGACACTGATGTATTCATATAGAAGAAAGGTCCACTCCATGAAGAATCATCTTGACACCATCATAGACAAAAAGATAAGAATTTAACAGACAATGCAAAGCTAAAGAGATGTAAGAAAATGGACACACCCGTGAAAATCAGCCTGATGAAACAAACCAACAGCAGAGATTTATGGCAGGAGCTGGTTAATGAGCATTCCTAGGAAGGTTTATTCAAGATGCAAATGCTGGGCTGGGGCTGCAGCTGAGCAGTGGAGTGCTTGCCTTGTGTGTTTGAGGCCCTGAGTCCAACCTCAGCACCACAAACAAACTTCATCCTCCTCCAGATTGTACTCTGAATCTCTAGGTATGTGAGATGAGACGGGGAAGTGGGGAGAGGATATGTGGACTTGTGTGCACATGTGCAGGTGGGTAGGTCTGGGGTCAGTTCTGAGCATCTTCCTTAATCACTCTCCACCTTCCCTTCTGAGCAGGCTCTCTCACTGAACCTGGAGCTCACTCATTAGCCTGGCTGCCCAGGAAGCCTCACAGATCTCCTTGCCTCTGCCTCCCTAGTGGTGACACCGAGCTTTTTACTTGGTTTTGGGGAGTAGGCTCAGAGCTCACATTTTTAATAACACTCTGGATGTTCTGATGTGGGCAGTTGAAGACTAGACTTTTAAGACTTAGCAAGTTAAATGACACTATTGACAATCTGCAGTAATCATTTTCTATTGCTGTGAGAAAGCACCATGACCAAGACAACTTCTATAGGAAGGGTTTATTTGGGTAAAGGTTCCAGAGGAATAAGAGTTCATGACCATTGCGGCAGGGAGGTATGGCGGCGGCCCGCAGCAGAGCAGCTGGAACAGCTAGCTGAGAGCTCACACCTTGACCACTAACATGAAGCAGAGAAAGAGAGAGAGAGAGAGAGAGAGAGAGAGAGAGAGAGAGAGAGAGAGAGAGAGAGAGAAAGACAGAGAGAGACAGAGACAGATACAGAGAGAGAGAGAGAGATCGCGCTAGGAATCACACAAGTCTCAAAGCCCACCTCTAGTGACATACTTCCTTCAACAGTCTTCCCAGACAGTGCCACCAACTGGGACCAAGTGTTCAAATACGTGAGCCTACGGGGAACATTCTCATTCAAATCACCACATACCATGATTGAATTTAATAGATATAGAGAGAACTTTATACCAAAAAGAGAATATTCTTTTGAAATATCAAAGAGGATATTTAATATTTGACATATATGAATTGGTGGCTATAAATCAGACCTCAGTAACTTCCAAACCAGGACACTAATGCAGCCAATTAGAGATTAACGTGAAAGGCAAAATTAGAAAAATAAAATCTACTTACTCAGAATGTCTAGAAAACCTTTAAAATTGAGAAGAGGAACACCTCTGTAAAACCCTAAGTTTTTTAGAAACAAATGACAGCAGCAGCAGCAGCACTACAGTGAGGTGTGTGGGATGAAGACAGAGCTATGCTTAGAGGGTAACTCAACCTGTTTACCTAGAAACCAGGGCTGTGGTGGTTTGAATGAGAATGGCCCCCACAGGCTCATAGATTTGAATGCTTGGTCACCAGGGAGTAGCACAGTTTGAGAAGGATTGGAAAGTGTGGCCTTGTTGCAGTAGCTGAAGTGTGTCACTGACATACCTGGGTTTTCAAAAGCCCAAGCCTGGCCCAGTGTCACACTCTCTCTTAACCTGTGGACCAGAATGTTGCTCTCAGCTACTACTCCAGGGCTGTGCATGCCGCCATGCTCCCTGCCGTGACGATGATGGAGCAACCCTCTGAAACTGTGGGTTAGCCCCCAGTTAAACGCTTTCCTTCATTAGAGTTGGCCCAGTCACGGTGATGCTTCACAACAGCAGAGCAGTGGCTGAGACAAGGCTGAGGGTGGGTGAACAACGAACCTGTGGGTAACAGGAGTAGGGGCAGGGAGCTTGAACCACTAAATAAACCAAAATGTTTAGGGAAGGAAGAAGTAAAGGCTAAAATGACATGAAATAGAAATAAATGAGCAAACAGCTAGATGACTGAGTGGGGTACACAGGGCTCAATCCAGCTCAATCCAGCTAAAAGCAGAGAGCCTTTTTCAGGCTTACTTCTAGATTGTTTGAATCTTCTTAGTGAGAAAGCACTTATGCATTAACAGTTACATAAAATGACAGAAAAGAATGCAAAATACTTAAGAAATTCTAAATAGGTTATACATGTGAGGCATAAGCCAGACCATTTATACTATTATTGACAGGGAGGTCACTCTTTATTGTTGGTAAATTGGAAAAGCTGCTTTAGTGAGCCACATTCCATCTGGAAGCTTCATTTGCATAAGCCTGTATGGGGTGCTGGGTGGCCACGTGGCCCCTTCTGGATGCTCCATTAGTGCCGGCTCAGCATTGTGTGCATGTGCGTGCATCATTCATGCTCAGCACTGCACCAGCCCTGCTCTGCTGGCCTCCTGTGGCTGCCCCACTGGCTCAGGGCCTACCAAGACCACAGGCAAGTCTGTGCTTCATTCTGAGCTGGCTGGCTGGGCATCTCTGGCTGCCTTAATGGTCCTGGGTAGCACAGAGGCTAATTCTAGTGCTAGTCGGAGGAGATAGCCCTCCTCTTTTACCAGACTATCAAGTTTTCAGTCTAAAATGGAAGTTAGAAGTTGGTGTTACAGGGGCCAAATTTGGCCAGTAGCTATGTTTTGTTTGGAGCATGGGAAATTATGAATTAATTATCAACATTAAAAATGGAAGGTATCTGGGGTTAAGCAGTGGCTCAGTGATTAAGAGCATTGGCTGCTCTTTCAGAGGACCCTGGGTTCAATTCCCAGTACCCACATGGCTGCTCACAATTGTCTAGAACTCCAGTTCCAGGGGATCTAATACCCTCTTCTGGTCTCTGAGGGTGTTGCACATATGTGTTGCACAGATATAACATGCAGGCAAAACACCCATATACATAAAAATAAAAATTTTACAAAATTAAACATACCTCTCATCAGCTACCTGGCTTCAGTTAAAACCAGAGAAAGCTTAACTCCATAGGGCCTCACATTTTATGGTGATGGCTAACTATGGCTGTCCTTGGCAGTCCCCCTTCTTCTTCCATGCCTTGATTTAGAGTCACATGATTTAAAATATACTTTAAATTTAGAACACCTATCCCAATTCCCCACTGTCTACTCTACACTAAGTAGGACAAAAATTCCTTTCAGATTTTTAAAACAAAGTTCATTACATTTATTCACCCATTTGTGTACATGTGTGTAGCTTAAGTTTTCCTGCCTGGCCCACAGTCAGGACAAATCTCTCTCACCTGCCAGTCCCACAGCCGCTCAGACCCAACCAAGTAAACACAGAGACTTACATTGCTTTCAAACTGTATGGCCGTGGCAGGCTTCTTGCTAACTGTCCTTATATCTTAAATTAATCCATTTCCATAAATCTATACCTTGCCACATGGCTCGTGGCTTACCGGCATCTTTACATGCTGCTTGTCCTGGCGGTGGCTGGCTGGCAGTCAGTCACTCCCTCTGCCTTCCTGTTCTTTTAATTCTCTCTGTTAGCCCCGCCTATACTTCCTGCCTAGCCACTGGCCAATCAGTATTTTATTAGCAACACATTTGCCATACAGAACATTCCACAGCACATGTGGGGAGTGAGGGATACACACACAGCATGGCATGTATGTGGAGGTCAAAGGACAACAATGCAAGAGTCCGTTCTTGCCCTCTACCATTTAGGTCCCAGGACTCACACTCAGGCAGTTGCCTCTACTGCTGGGCCATTTGCTGGCCCCTCTTTACCATTTTAGGTGTCCTTATTCAGGGCTTAGAAAATATCGTCCCCGTACTTACACCAAGGTGATGCGGCAATGTGGCAGTGTGCCTCGTGAACACTTGTGCCGTACCCTTCTTCCTCTCACTGACCCAATTACTCAATTACTCAATTCCCTTGCTTAACAAAGACTTGTTTGCATACTAACTAGGCCAGGCAGTTTTCTAAAGTCCAAAATCACAGCTGGGCATGCACACACCTTTAATCTCAGCACTCAGGAGAATAGGCAGGAGGACCGACCTCTGTGAGTTTGAGGCCGGCCTGGTCCACACAATGAGTTCCAGGATAGTCAGAATTACATGGTGAGACTCTGTTTGAAAAAATCAAAAAGCAAAACCCAATAGAGTCCCAAAGCATACTGGGCAACAAGACAGAGCTGGGGTCTGGGAGTGGGAGGTGTGTCCACCTGCCGGTGACCTATAGGACGACTGCCAGGTGAGCCATGCCCGTGAATAGCATGCCTTCTCCGCTGATACAAAGTGTGGAATATGAGGTGTTCTTCACAACCCAGGAGCCTCAAGTTCAGAGATGGCAGGAAGAGGAAATACTTAATCCATTCCTTCCTGTTGGAAAAGGAAATGGGGCTCCAGAGAAGGTGACTCAGTCAAGGCCCTCAAAAGGTTTACAGCAGGACTACTCTCCTAGGCTTGGTGGGTCTCCATCATGTGCTGTTGGGCCTCAGGGAAACAGGAGACACGGCTGAATTGTCATGACACCCAACATGGATAGAGACAGACCAGGGAAAGCTTGATGTGCATTTTCAGAAAACACAAGTCTTCCAATTAAGAGTCAAACAACAACAGTGATGATCACAGTGGATGGCCTGGGGCGCTGAGGCTGCTCTGCCCACCCATGGCTGTGGCTCCTCCTCCTCAGCTGGATTTCAGCACTTCTTTTTCAGGTCTTAACTAATCAGGTCTTTCCAACCCAACTCCATCTTGTTGGCTTTGTCCACCCCCTCACCCCCACCCTGCCTTCTGATCTGATTTATGGTTTTTGTTTGTTTTATTTTGTGGTTTTTTGAGATAGAGTTTCTCTGTGTAACAGTCCTGGCATCTGTTTTGAAGACCAGGCTGACCTCTAACTCAGAGCTCTGCCTGCCTCTGCCTCCCCAGTGCTGGGATTAAAGGCGTGCGCCACCACTGCCCAGCTGAATTATGTTTTTGAATGTGACAGAAGTGCAGAAAACAAGATGTATCTATTATCCTAGCACGTGGAGACTGAGACAGCCGGATCTTAAGTTCAATGCCAGCCTGTCTCAGAAGGCCAAGCAACAAAAGTGAATCATTTTATGTGAAGATAATTATTTTGGGCTGTCATTGAACCCAGGCCTCATGTGTGCTAAGCATGTGCCTTACCATCAGCACCACAACCCATTATGTTTAATTCAGCTTTGACCTTGTACAAGCCAAGCTTCCTTCTCTGACCACACTGAAGTCTGCCAAACCAAGAACTGCTACATCTTGTATTTATGTTCAACATGGAGTTTTCATCAAGTACAACATTCCTGTCTCACAGAGAGTCACCACAGTCACGCCTCCACTCCCTCCCTCTCCCAAGAACTACCTTGTTTTCCCTTTCCCCACCCCCCTCTGAAAACTCACTTGTGTATATTCTTTAAGTTATCACATCCCAGGAGCTGGAGAGATGGTTCAGCAGTTAAGAGCACTTACGCTCTTGCAGAGGACTGAGGTTCGGTTCCCAGCATCCACATAGCAGCTCATAACTACCTATATAACTCCAGTTCCAGGGGATCTAACACCTTCTGTTCTTTTGGGCTCTTCATGCAAAACACCCTCACCCCTACACACACACACACACACACACACACACACACACACACACACACACACACACAAATCTTTTGGGGACAAGGTTTCCACATCCCTCTTATAAAAACAGCTTGCCAACCTGCCTGGACCAATCAGAACCGAGACATAATCTCCCTCCCGGCTAGAAGTTCCATCTTTAAGACTTACTGAAGCTAGGTGGTGGTAGGACACTGTTTTAGTTAAGGTTTCTGTTGCTGTGATGAAACACCATGACCAAGGCAACTTGGGGAGGAAAGGGTTTATTTCAGCTTACACTTCCAGATGACAGTCCGTCACCGAGGGAAGTCAAGTCAGGAACTCAAACGGGGCAGAAACCTGGATGCAGGAGCTGATGCAGAAGCCATGGAGCAATGCTGCTTACTGGCTTGCTCAGCCTCCTTTCTTATAGAACCCAGGATAACCACCAGCCTAGGGATGGCACCATTCACCTTGGGCTGGGCTCTCCCTATCAATCACTAATTAAGAAAATGCACACAGGCTTGCCTACAGCCAGATCTTACGGAGGCATTTTCTTAATGGAGGCTCGCTCCCTCCTCTCGATGACTTTAACTTGTGTCATATTGACACAAACTATCCAGCACAGACACACAGGTCATCCCAGCACTCTGAAGGCTGAAGTAGGAGAACTGAAGTCTGAAGCCAGTGGGCTATACAGTCATATCCTATCCTAACAAACAAGTACATGAAACTGCTTTGAAGTCTCTAAGACCTTGGCATTACTGCTCAACCCATGTGCTGGCTAGGTCTATGTCAAGGACATAAGCTAAGGTCATCTGAGAGGAGGAAACCTCAGTTGAGAAAGTTCCTCCATAAATCTGGCTATAGGGCAGACCTATAGGGCGTTTTCTTATTAGTGACTGATGTGGGTTGGACCCAGCCCAGTGTGCGTGGGGCCACCCCTGGGCTGGTGGTTGTCAGTGGGTTCTGTAAGAAAGCAGGCTGAGCAAGCAGGGGATGGGGGTGGGGGAGCAAGCCAGTAAGCAGCACTCCTCCATGGTCTCTGCATCAACTCCTGCCTCCGGGTTCCCACCTGGTTGGAGTTCCTGCCTTGGCATCCCCTCAATGAACTGTGAACTCTATCATAAGCCAAATAAACCCTTTTCTCCCCAAGCTGCTTTTGGTCATGGTATTTCACCACAGCAATAATAATCCTGACTAATATAACCTATTTGCACTTCTGTCTTTCCTTGTGCCTTGGTTTCTCTTAAGAGTTGATCATTTTAGAAACTGGAGAAATAGCTCAATGGTTAAGAGCATGTACTACTGTTCTTTCAGAAGATCTGAGTTTGGCTCCCTGAGCTCAAAGGCAACTGTACCTCCAGCTTTGGGGTGAGCAAATGCCTCTAGGCTCCATGGTACCTGTACTCACATGCACATACCTACAAACAGGCTCACGTACATATACATAATTTAAAATAAATTTTTAGGGGGGGGGGAAGTTGACAATTTGAGATCAATGAGATGGCCCAGTGGGTAAAGGCACTTGTGGCACAAGCCTGACCTGAGTTTAATCCCCAGAACACACCAGGCAGAAGGACAGAACCAATTCCCCAAAGTTGTCCTCATTACACACATATACACACACACACACACACACACACACACACACACACACACGCCCCAAATAAGTAAATAACAAATGTAAATAAGTTTTAAATGTTGACAATTTTCAGCCTTTTAACTATGGTTTTAAATATTTTTGTCTTTTTGGGGCAATTATACTTGCCATATCTGTGCCACAGAGTATCTCAAAGCACACTCCTCCTTTTGAGGTGGATTCTGATCTGTAGGCTCAGTTCCCAAGCACCAGGAGATCCTGGGCTATACCCT
>CABHPQ010171499.1:15285-56235 GCA_902168405.1 Peromyscus aztecus | reverse complement strand
TGGAACTCACTCTGTAGCCCAGGCTGGCCTTGAACTCACAGAGATCTGCCTGCCTCTGCCTCCCGAGTGCTGGGATTAAAGGCATGCGCCACCACCACCTGGCAAATTTAAATATTTTATAATTGACTTTAATATATATGTGGCACTCTTTGTAAACCTGCATTTACTTAAACCTTCTATTTTGAAACTATTTCCTAGACTGTTCTATAGATTTAACCAGACTGCCAAAGGGTAAAAGAAAAACTCCATCCCCTGCAGTCTGTTGCCCATAAAGCCCACTGCCTACTCAAATGCATAACACACATAAAGGATCTAGAACTGAAGCCTTATTCATTTTATAATAAATTGATCACCAGGAGCTGCTGAAATAACAGTTTTCACCCAGGGGTAGAATGAGTGTCAATGACTTTAGAACAACAGGATGGGGCTCCTGACATCATCGAGAAGCATACTGTTACCAGGACTTAGCAGTTATAGTAACTCAGAATTTAACATGCTCCTCGGACTCCTAATGCACGGCAGAACTGAGCTGAGTTACACACCCACTGGTGTTGTCCTTCAGAGTATCTAACCTATATGCTGATACTCAAGGGAAACTATTTTTCATTTTAATAATAAAGACAATGAAGAAATGATCTTTAATTGTTTAAACATTTCCATCAAAAAGAAAATGAAGAGTCACCAATCTACAGTTAGCCTGTAGCCCCATTCATAACTCCTTAACATCTTCATATCAGGGCAATAATGCATTAAAAGATGTTTTCCTTTATACTCTAATGATGTGTTTTCCTGTCTTTCCTTTTAAATGAAGTCATACCTGAATTCGCACCTTGCCCAAACGTGTTTGATAACTGCTTTTGAAATCTGAACTCTAGCCATTCTTCCCTTTACTCAAAAAGCAACGCACACACCAACTGATTTTGTGTTTGTGCTTTGAGCCTCACTAATGTTTCCTGTGGGTAAAATTTCAAATGATGCAGCTCATCCATCGAAGTGCTAATTCATGAGAAACAAATGTCATTTTTTTTTTGGACGTTACCAATAAGCAATGAGCGGCTGTTCTTTTTTTTTTTTTTTTTTTTTTTTCTTATGTCAACTTGACACCAGCTAAAGTCATTGCAGAGGAGGTAGCCTCAATTGAGGAAATGTCTCCATAAGATCTGGCTGTACACAACAAGCCTGTTGGACATTTTCTGAATTAGTGATGTGGGAGAGCCCAGTCCATTGTAGGTGGTGCCACCCCTGGCTGGTAGTCCTGGGTTCTATAAGAAAGCAGGTTGACCAAGCCGTGAGGAGCAAGCCAGTAAGCAGTACCCCCTCATGGCCTCGGCATCAGCTCTTGCCTCCAGGATCCTACTCTGCTTGAGTTCTGGTCCTGATGAGTGATGAACATGCACTGAACTTCCTTCAATGATCAACAGTGTTATGGAAGCATAAGCCAAATAAATCCTTTGCTCCCCAAGTTACTTTGGGCATGGTGTTTCATCACAGCAATGATAACCCTAACCGGGACACACTGGTTTATCAAACATGAGTTTACTTTACATTTTGTTTTTGTTTTTGTTTTTGTTTGTTTTGTTTAGTCTCACTGTGTAGCTCTGGCTGTTCCTAGAACTTACTAAGTAGACCAGGCTGACCTTGAGCTCACAGAAACACATCTTCCTCTGCCTCTGCCTCTGCCTCCCAAGTGCTGGGATTAAAGGCGTGTGACACCACACCCAGCCAAGTTTACTTTTCAATCTCTAAAAAATACAATACTAACCTCCCAAATGGATTCCTTTTCCTCAGTAGCTGTCAAGGAAGTCAGCTCAAGTCTTGTCAAGCCTCACAAGACTGACTGGCCTAAAAAGGAAGATCCCCAGAAGCACAACTTGAGTAGTAGACACAATCCTTCTGCCTGAGATAATGTCCCTGCTGCACCCCGTTTGTACCCTTCTGTTCGTTTGTCAGAACGAGTTTGCTCTGCCACCTGCAGTAGAAAGAACCAGGTGCTCTGTCTTACTCACATGGCTCCACGGTACTTTAACGCATTGCATGATGCTGTTGCTCCTCCACTTTCATTCACTTATGTAGATTATGAGCTCTTGGTTAGTCAGGGATCCAAGAACAATGTGGGTACAGAAACTAGGGAGAAGACCTCCTCCCTTCTCCTCCTCCTTTTTTTTTTTTTTTTTTTTTTTGGTTTTTTCAAGACAGGGTTTCTCGAAAGCTTTGCACCTTTCCTGGAACTCGCTCTGGAGACCAGGCTGGCCTCGAACCCACAGAAATCCGCCTGGCTCTGCCTCCCGAGTGCTGGGATTAAAGGCGTGCGCCATGACCGCCCAACCCTCTTCCTCTTCTTTCTTCTTCTTCTCCTTCTCCCCTTCTCCTTCTCCTTCTCCTTCTCCCTCTCCTTCTCCTTCTCCTTTTCCTTCTCCTCCTCCTCCCCCTCCCCCTCTCCCTCCCCCTCCTCCTCCTCCTCTTCTCTTCTCCTTCTCCTTCTCTTCTCCTCCTCCTCCTCCTTCTCCTTCTCCCTTTTTTATTTTTGAGACAGAATTTCTCTGTGCAGCCCTGACTGTCCCAGAACTCACTCTATAAACTGGGATGGCCCTGAACTTAAGAGATCCACCTGTCTCTGCCTCCCCAGTGCTGAGATTAAAGGGTGTGCCACCACACCTGGCTACAAGAATTTTACTGACTATAGTGACATAATTTTTTTTATGAGGAAATCAAGGTAAAACTTTAATTTTTTTTCTTGAGGTTAGCATACATAAGAATGAGTTTCATTATGACATTTTCATTTTCTTTTTTAAAAATACTGATTTTTATTATTTTTAATTGTGTGTTAGGGGTGAATACAGGTACCTGAGGAGGCCAGAGGCATCAGGTTCCCTGAAGCTGGAGTTATAGGCAGTTCTGAGCCATCTGACATGAGTGCTGGGAACAAATTTGGGTCTTCTCCAAGAGCAGTATACACTCTTAACTTCTAAGCCATCTTCTGAGCCTCATTATGACATTGTTATACACACATGCTATTCTTTGTTCTAATTCACAAGTTAAGGTTCATCCCAAATGTGCCTTTAGCCTAAGCTCACTCAATCACACATATATAATCATCACAAAAACTCAGTAAAAGTGAAAGCTAGGTCCCATTTTCCTCTTTGAGCTATTGTCTTCCACTCCTACTTTGCTTTGCTCCATACTTATTCTTTGCCCTCTTCGTCTACCCCGTATCCATTGCAATTTATCCACTAGGACACTGGACCGCTTTCTTTTGAGAGTCACTGAGAGAGCATCTGTGTTTATTTTCAGTCTTCAGAATGCAGCTCAGAAATTCCAGACCCTAGCGAGGTGAAAGAAAGTGGGAAAAGTGGCTCCTATTTTAGAATAGGAAAGGCAAAGACGGATGGCTTCACAGGCAACATGGTGTCTTGCTAAGAAAGCTTCAGGAGCTTCCTAGTCTTATCACGTGGTGTGTGCCATACCCTCACCAAGCAGGCATTCAGGTGGGGACGTCAGTGATATGGCTGAACTTCCAGGAACTCATGTAAAGACTTAAGGAACAAGAAACACATTACAAGCCGGGCGGCGGTGGTGCACGCCTTTAATCTGCTGGGATTAAAGGCGTGGCTGATCTCTGTGAGTTTGAGGCCAGCCTGGTCTACAAAGCGAGTTCCAGGAAAGGTGCAAAGCTACACAGAGAAACCCTGTCTCACTGTCTCGAAAAACAAAAAAAACAAAAAAAAAAAAAGAAAGAAAAGAAACACATTAGGCCATGAGTGAAGTTTTCTCTTAAACTGGAGACTGGAGATGTATTTGAGTATTTATTTCAGAAGGGGAGACAATACAAAAAAGAAAGAAAAAGAAAAAGATAAAAAGAAAGAAAGAATGCAAAGAAGGTACGGGGACATAGACAATAGAAGAGGAACTCTCTTGGGTCAGCTACCTCAGTGAGAGCTGGAGTTCAATCCTTTTAGACAGAAACCATTGGACGCAATGCAAAGAAAGCATCTCAGAAGAGCCCCAGTTATGAAATGACTTTTTGAGCCCCATTCCTCTTTGCACTGAGTCACTGTCATCGAAATACATGGTTCTCCACAGTTTTAGCTGGAAAGTGGAAAGCGGATCCCTTGGGAAGACATGCAGATACTGGTGAGTGAAAGCTTAGAGGCCGGAAACTCCATGGACATGAGTGGAACACTCCAAGTCTATATCAAGGTATACTCGCCACAGCTTGATGATCCGTCTTAAGTCCTTACACTGGCTGTTTCTGAGGCAAGCCTGGAGAAGGTACATTCCTGGATAAGAATCGGGAAGGAGAAACACATAGCCATTTTGTGTTGGTGCTGCCTTTAGGTTACTGCGTAGATGATAATGAAGAAACAACATGCAGTATTTGACCTACAGTCTATTAACCTGGTCCCCAAGTAAGTCAATGAGTGGAGAAGTCAGAGCCTAACTAAAAGTTATATTTAAGTGACAAATTCCAGGACTTCACAGAATTTACTGAACCAGGATTTGGCTAACATCTGCATTAATCTAGGCTGAGACAGTGCAGTGAAAACAAATCAAAGTATTCCTCCTACCTTTCAACAGAGGGAGTGACCTGGACATTGGAATTTGTGCTTACCTCCCTCCAATTCTCAGAACTGCTCTTTCCAAGAGGCATTGTAGCATAAACAAGGCCAAGGGAGTCTGTGGCCACAGGAGACCAGACTGTCAGTTGGGCTTTGCAGGTGAGAGCTTTGTGTGTCTTTAACAAGTAAGAGAGAAATTACCCACTGTTATCACAGGTCAGGGGCCTAAAAAATGGAGTCATGGACCTGTTTTAGATACCATTTTGTTTTCTTCCTAGTAAAAACCTGGGGAGACAGCAGGTATCTGCAGTAGAGCCAAACCTGGGAGTTTATACACATAGCAAAGGATGGAGGAACCTGGAGCATCCCCCCCCCACCCCCAAGGGGAGGGTTAATGAGCACCAGTTCAGGACCTTAGAAGAGACAGCAGTATGAAAAGAGGACTACCGTAGCTAGGACCCAAAGGGTCCCCTAAAGGACCTTTAGGTTAAAGATTTGGTTGCCAGCCTCTGGCACTACTGGGAGGCAACAGAACCTTCAGGAGATGGGGCCTGGTGTGACATTAGATCACGTGAGGTAGCTCTTGGAGCAGATACAGGGATCGTGGACCCTCTTCCTTTTCTGTGAATAGTCTTTATCATGTGCTGCCATGGGCTCAAGGCAACAGAACCAAGTGACTGTGAACTGAAATCTCTGAAAGCATAATCCAAATGTATTCTTCATCCCTTCAAGTTGATTATCTTGGGTATTTCTCAGCTATGGAAAACTAACGTGGGGTTGGGGATTTAGCTCAGTGGTAGAGAGCTTGCCTAGCAAGCGCAAGGCCCTGGGTTCAGTCCTCAGGTCTGGAAAAGAAAAAAAAAGAAAAGAAAAGCTAACATAAGGATCCAGCATTTGAGTAAGAGAGAATGAGAATGAGGGATGAGTAGGAAGAGAGGGAGGTGTGGTGTGAAATGCCTTCCTTCTGAAGGACCAAGCCTGCTAGTCCTTCATTTCCTTGTGATAAAGGAAAAGAACAGTGATAAAATTCCTGCTCTCCCATACACTTATGTTCGTGGATGGCTGCCTTTATTATCGTATATACGTCCACCTGAGAAAGACTAGCAAGGGAGGAGATACCCAGGAAAGGGCTCTTACCCGACCATTAGTGCAACAGGACCAGAAGGAAAAATACATATGTCCTTCATGTGTATGTGATTGTGGGGCTGACCAATCAAGCCCAAAGAGTGGCAAGAACACACCAGTTGAGAAGCCCCTTCCAGGAGTACTGGCGTATACTATCCTCCTGGCACTCAGAAGACTGAGACTGGAAGCTCATGAATTCTAGTATAACCTAGACCTTGTCTCAGAACAAGGAGGAGGAGGAAGATGAAGGGGAGGAGGAGGAGGAACAGAAGAAGACGAGGAGGAGGAAGAAAAAGAGGAGGGGGAGGAGGAGAAGAAGGAGGAGGAGGAAAAGGAAGAGGAGGAGGAGGAGAAGGAGAAGAAGAAGGAGGAGGAGGAGAAGAACTAGAAGAAGAAGGAGGAGGAGAAGGAGAAAAAGAAGAAGGAGGAGGAGGAGAAGGAGATGATAAATAGAGGTAGGGAAGAGAAAGAGGAAGACCTGTCTCTGATTCTTAATGCTCTCAAGCAAATGACAAGACATTGGAACATGTAACTGTCACTGATGCCCTGCTGTTATCCTCCAAATAAGTGGAAATGGGGCCATTCCTGAAGACAAAAATCTGTAACTATAGTTGACAGTATAACATAGCCAAAAGCACATAAAGTAACCATCACCGCATATCTTATTCAAAACCCACACAATGCATCTCATTAATAGCCCTTTTTTTGAGTAAGGAGAAACCTCATTGGAAGTAAGTGGGAACATGAGGTTTCCAACTTTCCAGCATCTATTGTACCAGACATCACATTAGAAAGAATGAAAGATGACCAAGTACTAATTGACCACTGTGGTGATATATTGTTTGTAATCTTGGAAATAAAACTTACCTAAAGATCAGAGGACAGAGACAGTCACAGAGTATAAAGAAATAAATATAAAAATATAAAGAAATGCAAGTTGGTAGTTAGTCATTACAGTCAAACTTGTAGTCACATTAGGTATGTTTTCAAGGTCAGACAGAGATATATTTTAAATAGACAGGTTGTCTTCAGACACTTCAGAGGTCTACAGAATATGGCATTTAAGTTGTTTTAATAAAATAAGTTTCAGGTTTTTTGTTTTTTTTTTTATGACTATGAGACATGTCTGCTCCTGGCAGCACCAATCTACTTCAGAGAAGATTATGGGCATAGAAGAAACTCCACATGGAGTTTACTTTCTTTGTGTTAAAAGTTAGCCACTGGGCAAGAAAGTGCCCTTACCTCAACTGCTGACAGTATGCTGTCCAAATGGACAAGCAAGACACAAAAGAAAAGACTGCCTAACCTTGCCAAGACAAGGTAGGACAGCCCTTCAGAACATCCTGCTTCACAGAAAAGTCTGTCAGATATGCTAGATCTATAGGCCAAAGATGAATGCCCCAACATTGCAAAGGAATCTTGGGTGATTGTCCAGGCAACCATCTGTTTCTGTCATTTCTCACACTTTTTGGAAGTCATATTTTTTGCTTGCACTTCACTATTTACTCAGGTAACATTATTTCTTTCTTGGGTTTTTGGTGGAGTTTCCTTGTTAACAAATTCAGGAAAGAAACTCACTAAAGATGTGTATAGTGGGTAGCTGTTCCAGCTTTGACCTTGAAGCACTGCCCCTAGTGTGGCAGCAAGTAACTGCCACACCTGCCTATGATCTGCCCCTGGGGTGTTCCTGAGATGAGGCCCCTTAAGACTTGAGATGTGCACATGCTTGCTCTCTTGGCTCCCCGTGATCCTGGATGCTGGATTGCAGACCAAGTCAGAGTTCTCCAGAGAACCACGTTGGACTGCACCTCATCTCTCCCAGATCCTGTAACTGATCCCTTATTAGCTGTAAGTTACCCCTAAAATAAACATCTTTTAATTACCAGATAAACTACATGGAATTGCCTCGTTAATTGCTGCTATAGATGTGTAAAATGATAAGTTTGAAAGACATCAAAAGATAGTTTTTGGTTGTAATACAAGTTAGTATAGAAAGTGAATTAGCTACAATACTTTGGACTCACCAAAACAGAATAAATAATGAAGTGTTTTCTCTGAATTTGTCAAATGCTTATGGACTGGACATTGTTAATGTAATTATTGACTGTATATATTGAATACAGTTATCGTACTTATTGTATATAGTTTTTCTTATATTAGTTATAACATTCTTTTATTATTTTAGACAAAAAAAGGGGAAATGTGGTGATATTTTGAACAAATAAAATTTGCCTAAAGATCAGAGGACAGAGCCAGCCACAGAGTTAGCCACAAAGGTCAGGCAGTGGTGGCACACACCTTTAGTCCTAGAATCCTAGCACTCAGGGAGTCAGAGGCAGAGATCTGTTTGGGTTTCTGTGAGTTCAAGGCCAAACTGGGCTACATGAGATTAATCCAGTCTAAAAGAGAAACAGAGCCAGGCAATAGTGGCACACACCTTTAATTCCAGCACTTGGGATCACACACCAGCAGTAGGAAGGCTGAGACAGGAAGTGATGTGGCTGGGCGAAGAAAGGAATATAAGGCAGGAGGAGACAGGAACGTGAGCTCTTGCAGGCTGAGGAGTTGGTGAGGTGAGAGGTGGTGGCTGTGGCTTGCTCTGCTTCTCTGATCTTTTAGTTTTCACCCTGATATCCTGCTCCAGGTTTTTATTATAAGACCATTTAGGATTCATGTAACAGATCACATCCAACATACCCAGCTCAACACCCCAACACTATCTCTGTGATATTGGGCTTCACTGAATTTTACTACCCATATGATATTTGCAAGTTATAGCAGTCCTGAAACACCATGGTGGGTTCTAGGACATGGTTACCAGAGTCTAGAGTAAGACCCAAGAGTCACCCCACAACAAGATTGTCTCTATGCCAAACATGTGCTCTGGTGGAATCATTTATAGATGTGCTCTTTACCAAGCATGAATTTGAGAAACTAATCCTCTAAAATTTTCATTTCAGTTTTAAATGTTACATGACATGAAAGCAGTCCTAGAAAAAGATTCACAGAAGCAGATAGTTTTTGTAGTTTGTACTTAAGCAAGGGTTAAGATAAAATAGAACGCATTGCTTATTAATTTATACTTGTGTGCTGCCTTTCTGAAACCATGGTGAGTCTTAAAGGATAACTTGAGAATGTATGTTCAGAAGTCATTCTTCTTTATATTTGCTGCTGAAGACCTTGATGAGTGTGGATGACATTATTTCTTTCTTTTGATGACTTCTTATGAGATGTCATGCTGGGACATTAAGGCACTGATGAAACGCGGACCTGGAGATCTGGAGAAAGCTGTGATTCAGCAATAGGACCTGTAATGAAAAACCTTTTGGCATTTAGACTCCAAGAGCATCTGGAGGAAGCACGACCAGAGGTGATGCCAATTGGGAAAGGAGAGCAGTGTGGACACTGAGAAATCCGGATGTTCTACACCTCTAATGACAGAGAAGCAGACAGCAAATTCGGAAATGGAAACGCAACAGGTCAAGAAAGGCTTTGTCCTACAGAGAAAGCCAGCCTCCCAGACTGGAGGAGAAAACTAGAATCTGCTCACTAGTCTGTTGTTTATGAAATAAACAAAGCCAAGGTTTGTCAAAAACCCATGTTCAGGGCTGGAGAGATGGCTCAGAGGTTAAGAGCACTGACTGCTCTCCCAGAGGTCCTGAGTTCAATTCCCAGCAACTACATGGTGGCTCACAACCATCTACAATGAGATCTGGTGTCCTCTTTTGGTGAGTAGGCATACATGCAGACAGAACACAGTATACATAATAAATAAATCTTTTTAAAAAAAAGTAGAGAAATAAATTACAGTTGGCCAGAAGGGCTTCAGAGACCAGTAGCTGCTACAAAGGTTCACATACCTCTAGTTGCAAAAAGAAGCAGGTCCCAAAATACAGAATGACCCAGAGACACAGAGCAAGGGAAGTAACAGTGCCTGAAAGACAGAATTTAAAAGACAGAGCCTGATAACAATCAATGCAAACTAATAAATATTAGCATATCCCCTGCTATGGTTACAGGGTCTTAGATTAATGAAATGGTATAGTTTTAGAAAATGTCTTGTATTAAGTTTTAATGTGTTATCCAAATGTTCAATAGAAAGCTAAATTAGTTTGTCAGAATCAGATCCCATAAAAATTGCTTCTACAAAATAATCTTCTCTGATAAGTATGACTGTGTGTTAAGGACAGAGAAACAAGTCTAGAAATCTGGGGTGAGCCTTCACCCCAGTAATCACTGTTGTTCTGGTATCATACAGGAGTCCAGTGGGTAACATTCTATATCTCAACTTGGATGCTCAACCATTTAATTATAGCAGCCAAGCTTGTATAACACACAAATAATTAAATATCATTAATATCATCTAATATTTATAGAAGGGAGAAATTCTTGTGCTTTCTCATAAAGGTTGTATGATATTTAAGGTCAATACCAACTTAGATTATATAGTGAAAGTTAAAATTATATAGTGGAATTTTAAAATGCATGATTCTGTGTAACTAAACATTTTGTTAAGATACATGTTGCCCCTGACAACAAGTGGGTTTGTGTAATCAGCTAAAACCCCACATAGTACACAGACATTGTGTACAGATATTTTCTTCTTTAATAAGGAACAACTTCACAGGCCAGTGAGATGGCTCAGTGGGTAAAGGCACTTGCCACCAACCCTGACCACTTGGGTTTGATCCCCAGTCTTTAATAGATAGAAGAAGAAAAGTGACTTCCAAAAGTTGTCTTCCGACTGCCACATGTGGGCAGTGGCACATGGACTTACTCACTCACCCCCAAAATCAAGCAACAAATATAATAAAAAAAAATTTAAAGAAACAACTTCAGGACAGATCCCAGCAATATCGTGTCAGACCTTGAGACTAAACTTGCTTCCGTCAGCACATTTCACGCTCCATCCAAGCCCTTCTCTCCATTATGCCACATTAAAACAGCAAGATGGAATCCAGCCATTCACCAAACACGGGTAGTAATCAGCACAGGAGTGTTGTATCAATAGTGAGAATCTTCTGGACCATGAACAAATGCTTATAAACCACCTAATCACAGGACACACTAGAACATACACACACATCAGCATTGTGGATGATAATCTATTAGGTACTCTGGGTGAATTTTATTTTTTTTTATTTTTTTAAAATTTTATTTATTTATATTTTCTGTATGAGTGCTTTGTATGTGTGCCTGCATACCAGAAGAGGGCACCAGATCTCATTACAGATGGTTGTGAGCCACCATGTGGGTGCTGGGAATTGAACTTAGGACCTCTGGAAGAGCAGCCCGTGCTCTTAACCCCTGAGCCATCTCTCCAGCCCCTCTGGGTGAATTTTAAAAATTTATCTTTAGAAAATTGCAAAGTTGGTTTCCAGGGAAAGCCCTTATTTACTATTTTTTTCTGACTTAATTTTTATTTTTATTTTTTTAAATTTTATTTTATAATTTAATTTAATTTTACATATCAGCCACAGATTCCCTTGTTCTCCCCTCTCCCATTCCCCCTTTCCCCCAAGCCCACCCCCCATTCCCATCTCCTCCAGGGCAAAGACTCCCCTGGGGATTGAGTTCAACCTGGTAGATTCAGTCCAGGCAGGTCCAGTCCCCTCCTCCCAGGCTGAGCCAAGTGTCCCTGTATAAGCCCCAGTTCCAAACAGCCAGCTCATGCACTGAGGACAGGTCCTGGTCCCACTGCCTGGATGCTTCCCAAACAGATCAAGCTAATCCACTGTCTCACTTATCCAGAGGGCCTGATCCAGTTGGGGGCTCCTCAGCTATTGGTTCATATTCATGTGTTTCCATTCATTTGGCTATTTGTCCCTGTGCTTTTTCCAATCTTGGTCTCAACAATTCTTGCTCACCTGATTTTTAAATACCCTGGTGAGATGACCTTCCTGGAAGTCAAAGACATGCACTGATTGTAAATCTGTTTTAAAAGTAACTTTAGCACTATGGTCACCACTGTTCTGCTTTGAATATTACAATTATGTTATTTTAAAATGAGCTTCGGGGAACTCCAACGTTATTAGCCAACTACGGAGAGCAAAGGTTGTAAAAGCCCAACTACATTTAATTTGAAGAGTTTTGCCTGGGTCCTTAATGATTCTTGATAAAACGCAGGGTTGTTTAAACAGCAGGGTGTCAAAGATGGTCCAGAATATCACCTCTTGTCCATGAACTTTTGTTTGTGTTGCTCATCCCGGATGTGACTCCACGTAACTCTCGCCATCCAGTCACGGGCTAAATGTGGTTAAGGGCAGTTCAAAGTCAGAGGGAGAGAGAAAGGGAGAGAGAGAGAGAGAGAGAGAGAGAGAGAGAGAGAGAGAGAGACAGACAGACAGACAGACAGACAGACAGACATATATTCAGTATTCTAAACACAAATGCCCAGCTAGTTAGCTTCAGTGACGGGATATTTATGGATGCCATGCAAAGAATTCCATGAGATCTGAGGGAGGAATAGTGAGCTTCATGCAAAGCTAAAACAGAAGTAGACTGAAACCAAGGCTTCCTTTTCTATAAGCCACAACCTGGTTGGTCCTTGAGCATCTCTCCCTTCTGCTCATCAGCATGACTTCCTACTCTGGCCTCTCAGCTTCCCTGACCATCATCAGCTGAAGTGATCCTTTGTGAGTCTCAGCTCAGCTTTCTGAAAGGGGAGGGCTGTGAGTGAGTCAGCAATGTGACCCGTGAAGGATCCCTCTGGGTTCTCTGGCATGATCAATTAGATCAGAGAAGACAGACCACAAACGTGATTGTGTAGCCCTCATGAACAAGACAGACAAAGACAGGCATGTGCAGCTGGACATCTGTGAATGATTAACTGCTATTACTCAAATGGCAAATTATAGCATAGCTTCATGGTATATTATTTTAAGGGCTACTTTATTTCGTCAGATTTTTTTGTTTAGTTTATGTGTATATACATGTGCCTGAGTAAGTTTATAAATGCCACATGTATACAGGTGCCTAGGGAGGGCAAAGGTCATTAGATCCCCAGGAACTAGAGTTACAGGCTATTGTCAGCTGTCTGATGTAGCTGCTGGGAAATGGACCTGTGTTGTTGTTGCTGTTTTTTCACTCTTAGGCTCTTGGCCCTTTTGGGGGGCCCACCACCCAGATCCCAAATATATCACACACATGGAGGCTTAGTATTTCTTATAAATGCCCAGCCTTGGCTTGGCTTGTTTCTCACCAGCTTTTCTTAACTAATTATCCCGTCTACCTTTTGCCTCTGGGTTTTTACCTTTTTCTTACTTCTGTGTATCTTTTGTTCACTCTTACTCCGTGGCTGGCTGGCTGGCTGGCCCTGGTGTCCTCCTCTCCTTGTTCTCTTGCTCCTTCTTGTCTCAGATTTTTCCTTCTACTTATTCTCTTTGCCTTCCAGCCCCACCTATCCTTTCTTCTGCCTCACTATTGGCCGTTCAGCTCTTTATTAGACCAATCAGGTGTTTTAGACAGGCACAGTAACGCAGCTTCACAGAGTTAAACAAATGCAACACAAAAGCATGCAACACATCTTTGCATCATTAAACAAATGTTCCACAGTATAAACAAATGGAGCACATTTTAAAATAATATTCTACAACAGACTGGATCCTTTGCAAGAACAGTAAGTGCTCTTGACTGTGAGCCACCTCTCCAAACTCTGGCTTTACAGTACTACATTTTTTAAAGGTACTCTTTTCTTGGTCAAATTTCAAACAAAAAAAAAAACCATTTATTTATTTATTTATTATGACTTTAATACAAAGGACTGGTAGCATAAGTGATAGAAAAGCTGAAAGTGAGATAACCAGTGTTCAGTACCAGCAATAAGCTGTTGCAACCCTGGGTTGGAAGGACAAAAAGAAAATATTTACCCTGTAGATACTAGAACCATGACCTACCTGTCTGGATTCATTAAAGAGACATACCTGCTACTGGAGATGCTGCTGAGACAATCAGAAGGGGACAGATACTCCAGCAATTCCATCCTTTTCCTGCTCCAGTCTCCTTGTACCTACTATTGGCCTGACATAGGAAGCCAGCGTCTTTGTATTTTTATGACCCTATAATAGAATACCATGTTTAATACCAGTTTAAACAACGGACATCTACCTCTTGCAGTTCCAGGGCTGTGACGTTGAATGTCAAGGTGCCAGCATGGGTGGTTCCAGTGAAGGCTCTTTTTCTAGCTTGTAGACAGCTGTCTTCTTGCCGTACCTTTTATGTGTTCAAATGAGGTAAGTACACATCTTTCTCTTCTTACAAAACCATGGCCCTGTCGGATTAGGGATCCATCAAGGTTTGAATGTGAAAGGCTCAAGTGTTTAATGGTTGGGTCTCAGCCAGCGTCACTATTTTGGGAGGTCATGGAACCTTTGGGAAGTGGAGCCTAGGGAGGGGAAGTGGGTCACTGGGTGAGAGAGTTTAAGGTCTCATTTCCTACTATTTCTACATCGTGGTGATAAGCCCGGATGTGAGTAAGCAGCCTCATGCTCCCGCAGCCACAGCTTCAAGCGGATTTCACTGCTCTGCCTTCCCCGGCAAACCCTGACTCCAAACAAATCCTTCCTCCCTTGAGTTGCTTCTTGTCAAGTATTTGTTCACAGCAGTAACAAAAGTTGCTGATACAGGCCCTACTTTTCTGACCTCATTTATCTTCCAAAAGGTGCTGTTTCCAGATACTGTCATAATGGAGGTAAGAATTTCAACATATGAATTGGGTGGAGAGAGCACAAATCAATAGATAGCATCACAGAGAAATGAGACTCCTCCCCGACCATCTACCCCACCCCCACATTACCAACATACACTAACCTACTGGGAAACAGAGAGGGCAATACATAGATCTGAGGGCAAATAGTGAAAATCCTCTTAAGAACAAATTTGTCCAGGGCCACAGAGCCACACTAGGTCCTAATCCAGGTTTTCTAATTCCAGATCCAGGGGATAGTGACTTCCATTGAGACCACACTGTAAATATCAGGTCTCCTGGGCTCATCTTTTTCTGAATTTCCATGTCATTTTTATCCTTTATCCTGTGATTCATTAAGGATTGATCTCTTCTTTTTATTGCTGTCTTTCTTGCAAGCAATATCCCACTATTCTATAGCTTTCCAAGTGTGTCAGTGTATTAAGATCAAGAATCATGAAGATTTCAAGTGGCAGCCATCTCATTGTTTATACATACCGTACATGCTAAACAGCCACTTTAACTGAATGATTTCTCCCACCACATTATCAAATGTTGTAAAGAATAGTTCCACCTGAACAGGGACGACACCAATAGACTTGCTAACATGGAAGGGAGAAATCTCAAAGGGCCTCAGTCCTAGACAAGGAATTACAGGCACCCAAGAAATGCTGAGAGCAGAGACATAGCCTTCCCCAGAAGAGTACGCCAACTGGCTATCCAATACCAAGGGGTCAGCCCTGAAATTATGTGCATACAAGTAACATTGTATAGACTGTGAAGGTTCTAGTTATGCATTTAGGAATATATATACATAAACATATATATAAATAATTAAGGTTAAAAAAAAAAGCCATGAGTGAGAGAGAACAAGGTGGGAAATGTACCTGGTATGGCTGGAGGAAAGACAGAGAAGCGGGGAAAATGATGTAACTATATTTTAATTTTAAAAGATTATTTTAAAAGAATAGTTCCATTATTTCTTTTAATAAAACTATTCATCTGTTTTCCAAAATGCCATATTCCTCTAGCTGTCAAGAAAAATTTTCTGCAATTCCAGGAAATTGTCCATATAAATATTGTTTGTTATTTTGGATGTAATCTCAAAGAGTGATCTATTCATATGAATCAGAAACGTTAAGCACCTTCCAATTCCCTTCTGTACTGAGTTATCTATCAGGGTTATCTTTGATTGTGGCCATTATTCATCCTTATTGGGAAACTGCTGTCCTCTTTTCTCATGACTGTCCTGCAAATATCTGGTCTGGTTGCTATTGATTAGCAATTTATCACCCCATTCTTACCTACAAGATAAACTTGTAGAAAAGTCGGAAATTCCTTTGCCAAAATCTCCTGAAGGTGAAATGATAAACATTTCTCTTTTTGTCACCACCTATGTTATGAAATATGGCCTGTATGTGCAATCACTCAAAACATTATTAGCACAATGAGATAGAAACCAAAGTCAAATGCTATATTGCTTGTATTAGAATGTTTAGATCACACTGCCTTTGACTTAACCCCAACACGGTTGCCATTCTGAGCCCTGTCATGACTAGCAATTCCCATCTTCAAGTATCCCAAAAGATCATACAAATGTCCTTCCATATTCCATTGTCTATGAACACAGCGAAAATTCTTCAGCCCCTGTGAGATCATCAGTGAAATGATCCATCGCTTCTCTGTTCACTCACTATCCCAACCACACACCTCCTGCCTTTGCTGTCTTCTGTACCCAGAGTTTCTCTTCCTGCATCTTTATTCAAGCTAAAGAACATTTCTGGAGGAAATAATGTTTTCAGGCTCCAGGGTTTCTGTGCCTTTGTCTTTTTATGATAGAGAGGTTCTGTTTTGTCAGGGTTTTTTGTTTGTTTGTTTGTTTGTTTGTTTATTAAGATTTTTTTTTGCTTTTTGTTTTTTTTTGTTTGGTGTGTGTGTGTGTGTGTGTGTGTGTGTGTGTGTGTGTGTGCACAAATGACAGAGGAAAGCCCTGGATCCCCTGTAGTGAAGTGACATCCAAGGCAACAAGTATTATATTTTCCTCTAAGTTTTAGGAGAAACTAGTGGTTCCCGTCAGACCCATACTGACTTTATTTGTTTTTAAAATTTTACACACTTACAGTTTAAAACTTCAAGTAACCTGGAAGAGTACAGAGAACAAAATAGGTGTTTTGTTCTCTAACCCCTGATACTCAGTCTTGGGTATCCTCCCAAGCAGCAACCCTAGGGTTTTACTTTTGTTGATGTTGTTGTCATTGTTTTAGATTTATTTATTTTATTATTTTGTGTGTATGAGTGTTTTACCTGCATGTATGTATGTGCACCACATGGGTGCCTGGTGCCTGCAGAGTTCAGAAGAGGTCATCAGATCCCCAGGGAGTGGAGGTACAGGCAAAAATATGGCTTCAGGGAATTGAACCTGGGTCCTCTGCAAGAACAAGCGCTCTTAACTGCTGAGCTATCTCTCCAGCCCAGTTGTTTTTATTATTTTTTAATCTCGCCTCTGAAACAGATTAGTCAAGATCAATTGGGTTATGAGGCAGAAAATTTAATCCAAAATACTAGTAGCTGAATACAGTAAAGATTGCTTCTGGATCAAAATATGTCTTGAACCTGCATTGCTCTGTGAGGCATGCCTTCAACAAAAGAGAGAGCCAGAGACACTGGACATGTACCTCTCTTACCCAGATGGACTCACACCGAGCTTGAGCTAATCACAGATCTACTTAATAAAATAAATAATTTTCCGTGAGTCTAGGAATGAGAGAGCCACAGAGCAGAAAGAGCCGGTCATCACTACCACACATACAGTACATGTGCACTTTACATAAATGGTGCACACCAACACAGTTCCTCCACCTTCGTTTGTAGCAGGAATCTTAAATGGTCTTATTAATAAAATCAAACCCAGGGCCAGGTATTAGGGTGAATGCTGGAAGATCAGAGAAGCAGAACAAGTCACAGCCACCTCACCTCACCAGTTCCTCAGCTGATCCTGTTTCCTCAGACTAAAAGCCTCTGAGTCCTCATCCAAATGGATCTCAGCTGAACTGCTGCTCAAAAGCCTAAAAGCTTAACCAGGCTAGTTCCTGGTTTTCACGCTTTATATACCTTTCTGCTTTCTGCCATCACTTCCTGGGATTAAAGGCGTGAGTCACCATGCCTGGCTGTTTCCAGTGTGGCTTTGAACTCACAGAGATCCAGATGGATCTCTGACTCTGTAATGCTAGGATTCAAGGCGTGTGCTACCACTGCCTAACCTCTATGTTTAATATTATGGCTGTTCTGTTCTCTGACCCCCAGATAAGTTTACTGGGGTGCACGATATATCAACCACATTGGTTTTCATTTTGCACATTGTCTATGATAGTTCCTTATGTATGACCGAGTATATAATTTACTTATTTAAACTTGATTGTAGGATATTTGGATTATTTCTAGTTTTTTTATTATTGTTTATTACAAACAATAGCTGCCACAAATATCCTTGTAAGACTAATACATATCATTGCAATGTATTCAGATGTATTTAGACCTTACTGTGTGCAAAACACTTTTCACATCGTAGCATATGTTTGGACTCACCTAATACTCTTGGCAGGTGACATAACTTTACAGGTTCCTTATTTACAGTGGCCTTAAACCTAGGCAGTTGGCCCCAGGGCCTGTCACATTCACATAGATCTTTGCGCAGTATTATACACATACTCTGGAAGACTCACTCTCCAACCTGAATTCATAGTTCTGTTTGAGATCTGCTGCCTCTGTTTCAGCTGCCTTCTAGAAGGGACCACACGTAGGAATCTCGGTATACTCAAAATGAACCTGAGTCCTGCATCCCTCACCTCCCACCTTTCCCAAGCAGGGGTCCCCGCTGAAAATTCAAGTGTGAGCCTTGATGATGTCCTTCCTCTCTACCTCACTCTCCCATCTCAGCCCCTATCTGCCACTCACATCCCAGCCAAGCCCTGTGTGTTCCTTATTCCTCTGTATACCAAAATTCCTGACAGAAATGTTTCCTTAATGGAGACAGAATTGATTTTGCTCCTAGGTTTGTTCCATCATGGCAAGGAGGGTGTAATAAAGCAGAAAGGCTTGCATTGTGGTAGCCAGAGAGCAGAAAGGGAGACGGCTCTCCCTTTCTTTCCCTCTTCCTATTCCTCCTACACCCCCAGCCTAGGGAATGATGCCAACCACAACCAGAGCACCTAAGTTAGTCCTCTCTGGAAAAAAAAAAAAAAAAAAAAAAAAACCTCACAGACACATTCAGGGGCGAGCTTCTCTAATCTCCGAGGGACTTTTCAGTCCAATCCCATTGATAACGAAGCTCAGGCACCACACTCCTCTTTCAAACTCGGTCTTGAATCCATCCATTCTTTCCCAGTCCCACATCTACTTTCTGAAATGAAGCTTTTCATTATCTCTGAGCTGAATTATTAAAAGACCCTCTTCACGAGCTGCTCTGCAATTCAAAGTTATTTTCTAGGCTGATACACTTAAAACGTAGATCCTATCACACTCTCCCCAAGCCTCAAGCCTTCCCGTTGCTTTGAAAATCAAATTATAACTTCTGAGTGGGCTCCAATTTGCCTCACTCAGTGTGCACACTTCCGGTAGGCTTGGTCGCTGTCTTGGCTGTGTAGACATCACACTTGTCCAAACCTCAAGGTCTTCGTTCTTGGCCGGCCCTCTTCCTCTCACTCTGAAGGGTCCCTCATTCTCCAATGTCACCTCCTCAGCTCTCCCTGTCATCACAAGCAGGTCTTTTCAGTTATTTTCTGTCATGTTTCCTTCAAAGCAGCGGTCCCAACCTGTCATCTTTACATGGATTTGCTTGCTGATTTTTCTCTCCTCACAAAATGTAAGCTCCAGACATTTCCGTGTCATTGAGAAATCTAGTCTCAGTGCCTAAAGTGGCACTTGTCTTCAGGAAGATGGTGGAGTAGAAGGCAAAGGACTCAGACATTTGACTAATGTGACAGACACAGGAATGGCTTCCTATTAAAAACAAACAAACAAAAAAACCAAAAACAACCTAGAATATGAAGCCACATCAGTCTGGCTCCAAAACTCATGTTTTTTTTGTTTTGTTTTGTTTTGTTTTTCTGTGTCATACTGACCTCTCATACACTTTACATCTATGACACCTAGCTAATGGCTCTATTTAAATTTTTTTGGGGGTGGGGGGGAGTTTCGAGACCGGTTTCTCTGTGTAGCTTTGGCTGTCCTGGAGCTCGCTCTGTAGCCCAGGCTGGCCTCAAACTCACAGAGATCCACCTGCCTCTGCCTCCTGAGTACTGGGATTAAAGGTGTGCGCCACCACCGCCCAGTCTATTTAAAATATTTTACTAGCAGACATTAATTATACAAAATAATAACAGTCATTGGGGCATTTCCATGTATACAGATAGCGTACTTGGATGATGTCTATCCCCTCTCACCTTTCCTATACCCTGCCCCCCATCTTGTTTCTCATCTCTAATAGTCCCCGTTCTACTTTAATGTCCCCCTCCTTGAGTCCACATAGTGAAGAAAATGTGATAGTTACTTTTCTAAATCTTGTTTGAGGGATATTTGTTTACACTGTAAAGATGTGTCTCTGCCTAAGGCACCTTCTGATTGGTTTAATAAGGAGCTAAATGGTCAATAGCGAGGCTGGAGAGACTAGGCAGGACTTCCGGGGGAGAGAGAGAAAACTCTGGGAAGAAGAAAGCTGGATTCGCCAGCTGGACGCAGGGGAAGCAGGACAAGCAGTGTGGAAATGAGGTAACGAGCCATGTGGTGGAATGTAGATTAAAAAATATGGGTTGAGTTATAAGAGCTAGTTGGAAACAAGCCTAAGCTAAAGGTCAAGCTTTCATAATTAATAATAAGTCTCCATGTCGTTATTTGTGTGTTGGCAGTCCTGACTAGAAAGTACTACCAAAAAAATCTAGTTTATTTCTCTCTCTCTCTCTCTCTCTCTCTCTCTCTCTCTCTCTCTCTCACACACACACACACACACACACACACATTTATTTATTTATTTATTTGTTTGTTTATTTGTTTATTTATTTATTTATTGTTTTCTTTCTGAGACAGGGTTTCGCTGTGCAGCTCTGGCTATCCTGGGACTCACTCTGTGGACCAGGCTGGCTTTGAACTCAGAGATCTGCCTGCCTCTGCCCCTCAAGCGCTGGGATTAAAGGCGTGCACCACCATCACCTAGCTGGTTTATTTTTCTCAATGTGATGATTTCCAGTTCTATCTACTTTCCTGTAAATGACATGACTTTGTTCTTCTTAACGGCCAAGTAGTACTCCACTGTGTAGCACTTAGTAGTTGATTGTTGTGTATTTGGATTTGCTTTGTTTGCTTACTTTACTATGGACAAGAGCTGCCACAGGTCTCCTTGTAAACCTAACATGAAAAATTGCATTTGGTGTTAAACCTTCATTTGGATTTAACACAAGAATGAAAGCACTACTTTTAAAGTACTGGTAAAAATCCAACTGTGTGTTGAATTAATTCACTGAAACACTTTTTCCCATCTGGAACTTGGATTTCTGGTTTATGCTATCCTGTGAATAAAGTGATATAAAAAAACACTTGAGATTCCGAGTTTTCCAGCTTTCACACTAGAATTGAGAAATTCTCATCAAGCTACTTTGCTATTGCAAAACCATCCAAGTCATGGACACTTGGTTGCCAGAAGATACCAAGCTGGAAAATGAACTAGAAGAATATGGTATCTGAGGACGGCAATTGCCCCAAAATTTCTTCTTAAGCCTAAATGCTTCCAACAAAACAAAAAAAAAAATCTGTCCCCTTATGTGAAACAATTTGAGATGTTCCAGGTAGATTTTACTCATAGTTTTATCTCTCTTCTGTTTGATGAAGTAGTGATTTTGATGGATTGGAGAAATGACTCAGTGATTAAGAGCATTGGATGCTTTTCCAAAGGACCAAAGTTTGATCCCCAGCACCAAAACCATCTGTAACTCCAGTTTTAGGAGCTTTGATGCCCTCTTCTGACCTCTACAATGCCAGAAAAGCACAGACCAAACACTCATGCACAATAATTAAAATAATAACTTTTTAAGTAGTGACTTAAGCTGGAGAAAGGGTGCATGGGGAAAATGCTTGCAAGTTGAGCATGAAGAACTGGTTCTGATTTACAGAACTCATGTAAAAGCTAGACATGACAGCCTGCCCCAGTGCTGGAGAATGGAGACAGGCAGGTCTGTGGGGCTCATTAGCAGCCAGTCTAGCCAAATCAATGAGCTCCAGCTTCACTGAGTGACCCCGTCTCAAAAAATAAAGTGGAGAGCCATAGAGGAAGGCACTCAACAACAGCAACTTTTGGCCTTCACATGTGCATGCAAGGCAAGTACACTCATATACACATGCATACAGACACAGACACACGTAATGATTTTACACTCTCATAGAATAAATAGAACAAGACTCTTTATTTCCCAATTTACATAACTGACTTCATGTATTACCATTTATGTCTACCATGTTAAAAAAAAACTGTGTTTCTTCTCATCAACTGAATGGCATAATGTTATACAGTCCTGATATATTGTAGGGAAAATGACACAGCAGGTTTCTGGGTAAACTAAAGGACCCAGCAGAGTTTCTTAAACTGTGTTCCATGGATCACTGAATTCAGAGTCACACAGAATGCTTGTCACAAAGTCAAATTCCTGGCGGCTTCCCAGACTTTCTCCTACATCTCTGAGGACTGAGGCATGGAACCTGCTTGTTAGCTCTCTAGGTGATTGATTCTCACATG
This sequence comes from Peromyscus aztecus, assembly GCA_902168405.1. Lineage (NCBI taxonomy): Eukaryota > Metazoa > Chordata > Mammalia > Rodentia > Cricetidae > Peromyscus > Peromyscus aztecus. The sequence goes on along the minus strand of CABHPQ010171499.1, from coordinate 34,091 downwards.
AACTAAAATTATATACCCAACACATAAGGTGTTCCTGCCCTTGCTTGGCTCCACTCTGAGGTTTGCTTCTAGACTTTGAACTACCCCCCTACACCACCTAAAGCAAGACTCACCTGGCTGATAGCTGAGCAGAAGCCCGTCAAGATAACTGCTCTGTTAACATTGGGACTCGGGATGCTGCTAGAATTGCCTCCTTTATCATTCCGCCTATTCCTTTCTACAATATTTTTTAGTTGGAAAAAGGAAAACAGCTATATGAAACAAAATTGTGCATATATTAGGTCAAAGTTTACCTGCACACATCGCTCTCTGAGAACAGAATATATTTTCATAAGTTGTATTAAGTCTTTCGGTTCAATATCTATTATCTTCTTAATTATCTCTTCAGTGTGTCAGTCATTTTGGCCTAACAGAATTATATGATTTCAAAAATATATCTTTTAATTCTATGAGGACATTTTTACATGGATATTTTCACATGTGGAATAACTCGGCACATAACTTATCATGTACTTGATGCTAGTTTTTGGTTCACTCTTCATAATACTAAGTTATCTGGGCAAAAAGTAACATATTAAGATACTGTGGAAAGCGTGAAGACAACTCTCAGAATAGGAGAAAATATTTGGAATCCATATATATTAAGGGATTGGTACTTACAGTATATAAAGACCTAAAACTTAGCAACAATAACAAACAACCCAACTGAAAAATGGATATAAGACTTAAACATTCCACCAAAGAATAGATATAAATATAGACAGCCTGTAAACACATTAAAATACTCACCATTGTTAGCCATCAATTTCAAGTCAATGCCACAACGAAATACCCCTTCACACTCAATAGAATGGCTATTATTTACAAAATGGGAAATATTAAGATTGGCAAGGATACAGAGAAACAAGGGAGCCTTGTGCTTTGCTTGGGGATGTAAAATGGTGTGACTATTATTAAAAAAAAAGTAATATAACAGTTCTTCAAAACATTAAACACAAAATTTGTCATAGGATCCAACAATTTCATTCCCTCAAGGAACTAAAAAAAAAAAAAAGAGTTGTACACTGATGTCTATTGTTACATTATTTACAATAGCTGAGAGGCAAAAATAACCTAGTGCCCACACACAGGTGAATGGATAAACAGAACATGGCATATATACACAATGAAATATGCCTTTAAATGCTGATATTGTGACATGGGAGAACCTAGAAGGCTAAATGTTGCTAAATGAAATAGGCAAGGCACAAAAAGAAAACATTACCTGCTTTTGATCATATGAGATATCTACAGCAGCCAAATCCATAGAGATAAAAAATAGTATAGAGGTTTCCAGGTGTTAGTAACAGGAGGAAATGGGAAGTTGTTTTAATGGGTACAGACTTTCTGTTTGGAGTGATGAAAAGTCGTGGAAATTGATAATTGTGCAGCATTGTGCCTGTGGATGGTCTCTGAACTGTACACTTTAAACTGGATAAATGGTGATGTCCACGGCGTATACACCTTCATACAGTTGAAAACATACTAAATAAACACAACTGCACAAGTATTTCTGAGGAAGGCTATCAAGTCTTTGGGTATATGCCAATGAATAGTGTCACTGGGTGATGTGGTGACTGTACTTGGAGCTCTTTAAGAATGCTCTACACCGATTTCCATAGGGGCTGCAACAATTTGTGGTCCCACAAACAGTCAATGACAGTTCACTTTCCTCACATCCCTGCCAAGATCTGTTGTCGCTTGTTTCCTTGATCTTAAGCCATTCTGACCTGGGTAAGATGAAACCTCAAAGTAGTTTTAATTTGCATTTCCCTAATGGTTAAGGTTGCAGAACACTTTGAGAGATTTCTCAATCATATGTCTTCTGTTGAGCACTCTGTGTTCAGATTGGTAGCTCATTTTTTGATTGTCCACTTGTTTTCTTGGTTCTTTGTTTTTGTAAGTTCTATATTCTAGATCTTAATCTTTAATTGGATAAATAAATTGGCAAAGATTCTCTCCCATTCTCTGCGAGCTTTCCCTTCGCTAGACTGTTCCTTTGCTATACAGAGGTTCCATTTGTTGGCCTTAATTCCTGAGAAGTGAAATCCTGTTCAGAAAGCACCTTCCTGCACCTCTATCCTGTAGGGTACTTCCTTTGTTTTCATATAGCCTGTTCAGAGTTTCAGGTGTCACATTGAGGTCTTGGAGTCAACACAGGTGATTTTTGTGCAGGGCCACAGATAATGGTCTAATTTCATCCTTCTATATGTGCTCATTCGGTTTCTCCAGCACCATTTGTTGGAGATGCTGCCTTTACTCTAGTGCGTGTTTTTCTTGCCTTTGTTGACTATCAGGTGGCTGTAATTATATGCACTTAAGACTGGCTCTTCTGTCTTGTTCCACTGATCTGCATGTCTGATTTTTGTGCCACTGTCATGCTTATAACAGAACCATATAATATAACTTGAAATATATAGATATAGATATAGACATAGATATAGCTAGATTTCTATTTATGAAATCTATAACCATATAGAGTTCTATAACTTGAAATCTGATATGATAATCCCGCCAACATTTCTTTTTGCTCAGAATTGCTTTGATTATTCAGGGTCTTTTGTGGTTCCATACTAAATATATATATATATATTTTCTGTGAAGAATGTAGTGAGGATTTTAATCGGGATTGCGCTGACTCTGTGATGGTCATTTTCACAATATTAATTCTATTATTCCATGAGCACGGAGTTTCTTTTCATCTTCTCATGGCTTCTGCCATTTCTTTCTTCAGAGATTTGAAGTTTTCAGTGTAGCAGTTCACTGTTGCTCTGTTCACAAATACCTAGGAAGCAAAAACAGCCAAGATGTCCATTAACTAATGAACAAATTATGGAAATGTGGCATATTTATACACAATGGAATTCTAGTCAAATGCAAAAAAATGAACTCATGAAATACACAGGCAAGACAAATGCCACATGTGCTCTCTAATTTGTGGATTCTAGATCCTAACCTTTAGATTTGAGGTGTAAACTGGAGTAGATAGAGAAGCCAGGGAATTAGAAAGGAACTGGAGAAGTGGGGAGGATCTCCACAAAGGAGACTGGAAGGGCAGTGTTATGAAGGGAAAAGGGAAAATGAAGAAAGCTTCATTGAAGAGGGAAGATAGTACAGGAGCAGGAAGGAGGAAGTTGGGGGGGCTAACATTAAGGATGATTAAAAAAGCCATAAGGAGTCTTGTAATCTTATGAGCTTACTTAAAAATACACACACACACACACATGCACATGCACACACACACACACACACACACACACACACACACAGTTTTAATGGTGTTAACCCACCTGGTGGGATACTGTGCTCTCATCCCCCCAGAAGCCACAGACTAATTAAAACCTTATAACCAGGCAGTGGTACCTCTCTTTGATCCATTGGCCAGGGATATCCAAAAGATCCTCAGAACAATGTAGGCTAATGCCATTGCTCTTGATTATGGCCAGAAGATCAAGGCAAGATCCTACTGCTAAAGGCACCACACTTATCAGACACAAAACTTGGAGAAGCCAAGCTGGTATTGACCTGGTAGCCTCCAACCTGGTAGCCTCTTCTACAAGGACTAGCTCTCGTGGTGTCAGAAGACTTATGGAAACTGCCAAGGGAGAAAATGTATCACAACCCCAGCCAGCTGTCAAGCCTGAGCGCTACAATGGGACCAGCAAGACAGCCCCCAATGTTGCAAAAATGGTACTTGTATCTTGGGAACAAGCAACAGCTGTATAGCTGGGCCTAAAACCTGCTCAATCCTAGCCAAGAACCCATGGCTGAAGAGGCCATAGATTCTAGAGGAGCATCTACTACTACCATATTCCTAAAGTAAGCCTTCAAAATACTCATCCCTATGCCATAGATAACTGCAGCTCTAACACTCATCCAAGAACTTTTTTTTTTTTTTCAGCAGATGGAGACCAGTAGAGAGATTCATACCTAGTCAAAATGCAGAGAATAATTGACTATGGGGTGCCTGGTCACAAATGGGACATCTACCACACAACTCCTGCACCTACAGGTCAGGGGACATCATGGAGTGGGGTGCAGAAGGATTGTAAGTGCCTGCCGATCAGGATGACTTCTGGATGGAACAGGGATGCTGCTCCATAAACTCTCAGCAATATGGCTGCCTGCACAAGACCTGCAAAGACCATTCAACATGTCAACAAAGCCCCACTCCTAGATGATGAGCTACAGAGCTGCAGCTAATGGCTGCTGAGGGAGGAAAGAGTTGTGTTAATTTTGGTTGTTTTTTTGTTTGGTTTGGTTTTGTTTTCAAGGACAAGACCCAAATCCAAAATTGATCAGCTACAACACATGCAAATAGGGCATCACTAATGGGACTCTGTAGATTATGTACCCCCCCCCCCCACACACACACACTAAGAAGAAAGATGAGGTCGTAAATCTCAGTGGTCAGGGGACACGAGGAGTTGCAGGAGGGAGGAGTGGCGTAGCTGAGAGTTTCTCTCCGAGTCCCGCCAAGCCCTCGAAGTCCCGCAGCCCACTTATAAAACAATCACTCAGACGCTTATATTGCTTATGAACTATATGGCCGTAGCAGGCTTCTTGCTACCTAGTTCTTCTATCTTAAATTAACTCATTTCTATAAATCTATACCTTGCCACATGGCTTGTGGCTTACTAGTATCTTAACATCTGCTTCTCATGGTGACTGGCAGCTGGCAGCATCTCCTCTGCCTCCTCGTTCCACTTCCTAGAATTCTCCTCTCTCTTTGTCCCGCCTATACTTCCTGCCCGGCTACTGGCCAATCAACACTTTACTTATCAATCAATCATAGCAACACATTTTTACAGCAGAGTGGCAGTGATGTAAATATAGTATACCTGTCTATAAAATTGTCAAATTAAAAAAGAGAAAAGACATTCTATTACTGTTTAATAAAACAGCCACTAGTCCTGTTTGAAATGTTGCTAATCAAATTTGAGATATGCTTACTAAGTTTAAAATACAACTCAGTTTCAAAGAAGATAAACATCTTAGTAATTTCTTATATCGATCACAAGCTGAAATGGTTACACTGTATATATACATTATTAAATAAACCCATCAATATTAATTTAGCTTATTTCCTCAAATTTTTAAACTACAATTTTAAATTAATAGGCAGGTGTGAAGATGTCATAGTGACACCCATTATTTTGTGAGTTCATTAAAATAAGTTTAAAAATCATTTAAAATATACAAAACATTTTAAAATAATGCATCTGCTTTATTTTTATAATGATTTCATTACTATTTGTTTAGTTTTGTTTTTGAGAAAGGGTCTCACACTGTATCCCAGGTGGCCTCAAATTCACCATAGTGTTCTTTTTTTTTTTTTTTTTCTGAGGAGACAGGGTTTCTCTGTGTAGCCCTGGCTGACTGGAACTCCCTCTGTAGACCAGGCTGACCTTGAACTCACAGAGATCCTCTGCCTCCTGCCTCCTGAGTGCTGGGATTAAAGTCGTGCACCACTACTGCCTGGCCACAGTAGTGTTCTTGCTACAGCCTCCTGCAAGTGCTGAGATCACAAGCTCGAGACGTGATCTCTGAGAAGACAATGCCTGCCCAGTGTGAAACATACACTGTACTCATAATGCTTTATTCAGTTCTCAAAGGGATACAATTAGACAGAAAGTTAAATGAAACAAAAAGAAATTTCAAAAGCTTCCCATTTTCCTTCCGTTTCTGAGTGGCATAGCTTTCTGGAACACCAGTTAGAACATGAGTTAAATAAATTAATTGACCTTGTTTTGTCAGGTCTTGTGAACACATTCCATGCTATTGAAATATGGGGCAGTCCAACTAAGTTGGAGAGAGAAGGAAATGTGATCCATAGAGCCAATGTGCATTTTATTACTTATGAACTCACTTGTGGAAATTATATATGCCAAATAAATACATATTTTATCAGTGTTTTACCTCTTAGGAGATAGATGACTCGTCAAGAAATTTCTGACTAGCTTGTTCCCATCTGTATTCATCTGTAATATAGTAACTGTTAGTATCAGTGTATCTTTATATTTCCTGGAAATCCCCTCAGACATTGATGAAAATATTGAAGATTTGTTATTTTTCTTTTTCATAACTCCAAAAGAAATTTTTAATGATAAAACTGTTACATACTCTATAATAATAGAAAAATGTCAAAAGGCATTCATAAATTGCTATATAAGATCAATAACTAGATAAACAGAGAATTGATAAACAATATAAGTGAATGTCTCTATTATCTAACTGAAATAGACAATGACACAATTATTACTTCTGTAATGTATGAAAAGTTACTGTATTAAGTCAAAACTGCTACTATAAGATCTGCAGTATTGATTATTATCTCTCCTGGGATCACACAAAGCATTTTAATATATTGATACAGTTAATATTTCACTAAGTTGTTTCCTATTTCTTACAAAATTATAACCCAAATCAATCTTTTTAGGAAGCTGCTTTGTCTTAATATTCTGAGCAGTTTTACTCTAAAATGACTGCCAGACTTCATTTTTCTGTAATTACACTACTTTTTGATTTTGAGTTTCTTTTTTTAAAAATTTACACAAAATACAGAGTGTTTTGTTTAGAGTTTCTCTTGCTGTGAAGAGACACCATGACCCACGGCAACTTTTATGAAGGACAACATTTAATAGGGGTGGCTTATAGTTCAGAGGTTCAGTCCATTTTCATCATGGTGGGACATTATGGCATGCAGACAGACATGGTGCTGGAGAAGGAGCTGAGAGTTCTACATCTTGATCTGTAGGCAACAGGAAGTAGCTTGAGGATAGGAGACCTCAAAGCCCACCCCCACGGTGACAGACTTCTTCCAACAAGGCCAAACCTACTCCAATAAGCCACACCTCCTATAGTGCCACTCCCTCTGAGCCAGTTACATTCAAACTACCACACAGAGTATAAAGCAAGTGTTTCAAACTGATTCTCTGAACAACAGCTTGCAAATAAAAACTATTGACTGATGGCTACAAGAAATTGTGAATATTTAAAGCTGACCCTAGGACTTCTCCTATATTTGAAATTTATGCTAATAAAGAGTCAGTTATTTATTCTCAAATCTATTGGTGCAGTTTGTACTGGTTGTTCTATTACACTTTTGATTGTAGAAGAAATTAAAATGCCTCAAATTGCTTAAAAATTTGGTTGCAGAATGTCACCCTTAAATTGCAACTGAAGCTGTGGATCTCCAGAAAGACCCTATGCTCACACTGCTCTGCGATGTCAGAGATGGCATGTACACACTAATGAAATGGAAACCAGGAAGTTCAAAGCAATGCGCATGAGATTATAATGTATAGAAGAGTGCAAAACTTCAACCAAGAACCAAATCGGAGGGAGAATCTTGGCTCCACCGGACCCTCAGTGAACTAGTTCATAATATACAAACTTTAGTTTTAAAATATACTGCCTATTATTTGTATTATTTTTCGTCTACTTTTTGAATTGACTAACCAGTAACAATAATGATCTTAGCAGTGTTTACTGTCCTCATTACCATCTAGAAGGGCTTGTCTAATTGGTGCATTCCAATACATGCCATAAAAATTTTAACAATACAAGATTTATGTTATTTGTTATATAACACACAGGGAAGTCTGGCTAAGTGAGGAATAACAATTCCTGATATCTTAAAATGCTGCGTTTAAAGTAATGTTAGCATAAATTAATAGAAATTATTAAATAAATCATTATTCTTATCACTTAGCTTTTAAATGATAAAGCAGAATGAATTAATTTTGCTTTTTTAAAGTTTTATTTTTATCCATGTGCATATGTGTGTATATGTGTGTAAGTATGTGCACATGAAATATGGGCCTCAGGAGGTTAGAGGAGAATGTAGGATCCCCTGGAGCTGGTTTACAGGCAATTGTGAGCATCCTGTATGGTGCTCTGAACGCTGATCTTCTGGAAGAGAAGTACATGCTCTTAACTACTAAAGCATCTCTTCAGCCTCTGACTTTGTTTTCTTGTGTTTGTTCTAGTTTGCAGGACAGTGCTGTTACTGTTTTTAACAAAATAAGGGCCAGGTGGCGGCGGCGGTGCACACTTTTAATCCCAGCAGTTGGGAGGCAGAGGCAGGCAGATCTCTATGAGTTTGAGGCCAGCCTGGTCTATAGAATGAGTTCTAGAACAGCCAGGGTTATTACACAGAGAAAATCCTGTCTTGAAAAACCAAATATATATATATATATATATATATATATATATATATATATATAAAGGAGGAGAAGGATAGAAATGTAATACAGTTTTTTAGGCATTCCAGGAATTAAAGTATAAATTCTGGAAAAAGGAATCTTTTAAAAGCACATTTCACAGCTTTACTGAAGTATTATTGGCACATAATAAGCAGCACCTTTCAGGAATTTAAAAGTAAAATTATCTTTTCAGTTTTACAACAGGGTCCTTTTAAAGAGGAGAGTATGTCAAGTACACAGCCTTATAAGACCTAAGAAGTCATCAAGAAACTGCCAGCTGGTACTTGGGAGGCTCAGACGGGACCATGAGTTTGGAGCCAGCCTGGGCTGCATAGTGAGTTCTAGGCAATTTTTGTAGATCTAGCAACACCCCGTCTTAAGAGTAAGCCCACCACAGAAACCTACTAAACTTCCCGAGTGGTCGTACATTTTATTCTCATCTCACACCGCCAGCCGCTCTGCTTTCTTGCTACCAGGCAATACAGTCTACCTTTTCAAACTTTAATGTAAACTAATATTGTCAAGAGTCTTGCCACGTGTTACTTTGTTATTAACGACTCCTGGTGAAAGCTCTTCAGATCTTTCAGGCACTCTCCACTGATTTATTAGCATTTATGTTACTAGGCAAACATTCCCTCTTGGATATATATTTGGAAAAGAATTTCCTCCAGACTGTGACTTGCATTTTGAACTTTATAACCGTGTCTTTTAAACAGGAAAGGGTTTCAACGTTTTGGATTTTTCATTTTTTCTTTCATATTTGTTGTTTCCCTACATTTTAAAGAAACATTTGCCAAATCTAATATCATTAAGGTTTTTATCCCATGTTTACTTCTGAAACTTTTATGGCTTTACTGCTTAGGTTTAAGATGGTACTGTATTTAAAGCGGCTTGTGCAGATGTGTGAGTGAGGTAAGAAGCGGGCAGTTTTTGCTTTTGTTTTTGTTTTTCACTTTTTCTGTCTATTCTGTCACCATTTGTTGACAACTCTAGCTGGAGGGAGAGATGCTAACAAGGGTGGCAGATATGATCGAAGTACATTGTATTCATCTACGGAAATCTCACAACAAAGCGATTTTTCATACCGTTATTATATGTTACTACAAACCCTAAAACGATTATGCTTTCCCTTATGGATTTGTCTTGGCATCTTTATTACTTATTTACATACGTCATAGTTAACTTCTAATTCTTTTTTTCAACTCCATTGATCCTCTCTAAAGTTTTTTCAAGCAACTCATTGTTAACTTTGATACTAGTAACTGAAAATTAAGTTTTCTATTGTAGTAGATTTCATTGTTTAACCTACAACATTCCAATGATACTGTCCTGAATCCCCGAACCTCTGTGTGTGACCTTGTTTGGCGCTAGAGTCTTTACAATGGTGCCTGAATCACTATAGTGTGGACCCTAATTCAATATGAATGGCATCTTTTTATTTTTTTAATTAATTATTTGTGTGTTGGGGGAGGGGTGATTTTGTTTTTGAGACCAGAAGCCCTGGCTCTCCTGGAACTCTCTCTGTAGACTGGGCTGGCCTCGAATTCACAGAGATCTGCCTGCCTCTCCCTTTCGAGTGCAGAGTGCAGGGAATAAAAGCGTGAGCCACCATGCCCAGCAAGATGAATGGTATCCTTCCCCCTACCCCATGCTGAGGACTGAATCCAGGGCCTTGCGCTTGCTAGGCAAGTGCTCTACCAGGGAGCTAAATCCCCAACCCCAGATGGTATCCTTCTAAAGGGAAGAAATCTGGAGACACGCACACAGCACACATACAGGAAGAATGCTGTGTACAGTAGACCCCCCCACCAGACACAGAGAACGGCCCGCAACTGCTCTCCGAAGGAGTCTCCGACCCTTCCTAACCCTTCAATTTTGGATTTCTCCAGAGCTGAGCTACTTATTTGTGGTTCTCTATCGTGACTGTGCTAGAAAGCTAATGCATCGATCCACAACTTTGGAAATATAACACAATGTGACACATCTGAGGTGATGTAACTAAAATTATTTCTGACTGAACTTATGTTTCCTAAGATTTTCTCATAATGTCTATTTCATCTGCAAAATCGATGACCGATTTTAACCATGACCACGATCTTTCCTCATTACGTTAGCGTTCCTGCCATTTCTTCGGTGATTCTTTCTTTCTGGAATCCTGTGCTGTCGCTCCTCTTGTCTTTCCCATAGAGCAGATCTATAGGAGCAAACTATAAAGTGTGCCCAAACATCACTGAGGCACTAAAATAACTCCGACGGCACCTAGGACTGAAAATATTTTGATAAATGACTTAGAGCAAGCAGCATGCTTTCACCAGAACAGAAAGTTGCAGAACTCCAAAGAAGAGTGGATGAGTAGTTGCTGATTTTTCATTATTGAACAGGCATGTAAGTTTCGGTGACGTAGAATTCTTCTGGACAAAAAGGACAGGTGTTGCATGACCATAACAGGAACCTTTTATCACACTGCCCTCCAGAACTTTTAAAAGTCACGGGCTTGGGGAGGCACTGAGTTTTACAGGGTTCCCAGCACCCACATGCCACAGGCACAAAAGCCTCACCTCTAGCCATCTCCTGCTTATTCTCTGTGCCGCTGATTAAAAGTTAAGCAGGCACTAACTTTCAGAGTTATTAATCTTTCTATCCATGTACCCTATCTTTCTAACTAGATTATGAGTCCCTTGAGGGCAGAGACTTATTCGTACCCTTTTTTGTAACTCTGTTTTATGGTACTTTATAGTGGTTATGATGATAAAGATAAAAAGAAAAAATGAATTAAAAATTAAATACAGCCGTAGCACTTTTTTTTCAATGTGATTAGATATTCAGAGTGTAAATTAGACATGGTCCTCGATCTTGGATATCAGAGCAAGTGAACATACTCTGAAGAATATAGTATTCAAGCAGATTTTAAATTTCAGAAGAAAAAGACTCTTGCCACATCCTTTCAATTACATCATGCTCAGTACCTAGCATGACACTGAATATCATTTACTCATAGCAAAATTGCTTTGATAAATGACTGATAGTCACAGATACATATTTTCTCAAAGACACATGGATGGTTAGTCAGTGGTTCCCAAATCTTGGATATCATAAACCAACAAAATTCCATAGACACTCTTGAACCTAACATAAAGTTGTCAATCTCTCAACTGGTAAGAAAGGATGTTAAGGAATATGGTTACCATTATGGTTGTAATAAAAGGCATTTTAATACCAAATTAATATAAAGGATATCTATGCCAGGAGAAGAAACAGTTCTTTATATACAATACATATAACCTCATTTAGTAAAAACCATAGTGCACGGTAATGAGATGTCATTAAATGGAAATGGTACTGTACCTATGACTTTAAGCAAGGATTATACAGATATAAGTGTTGTCTCCATGGAACAAAACAGAACAGCAGTAAGCAGGTTCTGGGCTTTAGTGCCGGACGTGAGCGCTGAGCACCAGGAATTCAAATGGCACAAATGACCTCATTCAGACAGATGAGAATTCAAAGTGCTTTACTAGCTGTTATGGCTTGGATATGAAATGTCTCCGGACAGGCTCAGTATATACTCTGATCCAAGCTAATGGGGACATTTCAGGAGGTGGTGGATCAGGAGGTGGGGCCTGGTGAAAGGAAAGAGGACACTGGAGACTCAACTTTGAAGGTTATACCTGGTTCACAGTCCACTCTTGGCTTTCTGTTTCTCAGTGGTCAGGGCATAGGCTGCTCTGTTCTACTATGCCCTGGCTACCATAATGACTGAAAACACTGAAACCCTAGGGCCAAATAAATCCTTCCTGGCTTAACTTGTTTATATCAGATATGTTGTCAGAGTAATGCAGAAGTAATGCAGTAGCCAGACTCACTTCATGAAGCATGAAACTTCAGGATAGTAGCCACAGGAACAGGAGCTGGAGCCACAAACTCAGTGACCAGCCTAAGGGGCCTCTCGGGGACAGTGAATTTTAGTTGCTCCTAAGAGAACCAATTTACCAGCATAAAACTATGTTCTAAACTGGAATGCTCAGAGTGCAGAAGAGATGTTACCAACTCCAAAAACATTAGAAAAGATTAACTCCAAGAAACAGGGAGAGGAAATTCCCAATGAATATGAACCTATAATAAAGAAAAAAAAATCAACGTGTAACAGAAACTGTCACCATAGCAGAACAAACGTGAAACTCAACCAATAGAAGATTCACTCCCAAAGAAATGGAAAGAATAGCAATCAGGAAAGCGCTTGGAAACAAGTTCACCTTATATCTTCAAAGGTAATGAAGAGGAAAGCACCAATAAACGAAAAATTATGAAAAAAATGGGAAGAAGTTAAACATGAACAGATGGACTTTTAAATAAAAACAATTAGCAATTCTAGAAATAATTTAAAAAAAAAACAGTCGTTGCTAGGTGTAGTGGCACATATCTGTACTCTCAGCATTGGGGAAGGTAAGGCAGGAGAATTGGAAGTTCAAGGCCAGCCTGAGCCACATGGCCATTGTCTCAAAAAACATAGTCACTAAACTTGATTTTTACACAGGGCCACAAAGCTTTAGAATCAACCCTTAACACAGATGGGAAAATAGATGGGAAATTAAGCTACGTACTAAATAGATTGAGAATTTACTTCATGCATTGATATGAACTCTAGAAACAAAGTCTGGAGAAAGTGACTAGAACTTTCTAGAATTTAAGTACATAACTTGAAAATACATATCTTTATATTGTGCTGTTAAACTTACTTTGTTACTTTACTTTGCACTGTGTGTGTGTGTGTGTGTGTGTGTGTGTGTGTGTGTGTGTGTCTCTCACGGTGTGCATATGGAGGTCAGAGGACAACTTGCAGGAATTTCTTCTCTCTTTCCACTAGGTGAGTCTTGGGGATCAAACTCAAACTCATGTCGTCAGGCTTGGTGGCAAGCACATTTACCTACTGAACCATTTCACCGACCTCCTACACTGTATTTTTTTTTTAAGGGCTGATAATTTTTGTTGTCCTATAGCTCTTTGAAAACCCAACAAGTTTGGTTCCCCCACTTGAGACTGTTGTAACTTGGTAGAAAGAGTACAAGGTAACTTCTATGACAAGGTCATAAATGGCAATCATTTACTTCTGAGTTCTTTCTTGAGACCTTTGCCCCCTAGACATAGATATCATGTGAGTTAGCCATGAGAGGTCATTATGAAGAGGAACCTCGTCTTCCAGACTGAAGTCCTCCTATCTAAGTACCCAGTTGACAGCCAACACCAAAGAGGCAGCTGCAGGAAAGAGCCATGTTGAATTCAGTTCCTGCATTACTCAGTGAAGCCACCAGTGTATCACGTATAGAGCAGAGACATATTCTCCCAGCCGAGCTCTGAACAAATCACATACTTGTGGCCAAATAATTATCATTGTGTCAAACCATGAGGTGTTTCTCAGTCTATTATCCGACGCTAGATAACTGAACCACTCATATCAGCACGAGAGGTTACTCCTCACAGGCCTTCACAGAAACAGGAAAAAAAAATACTATTTAAAGGACATGTTAAAAAAGGAGAAAAATCAGTTAACAAGGAGTATTGATACAGGAAGAAGTGATGCACAAAGAAGTTGGCATAGTTGTTGGCAAATCTGAGTAACCATTAACTGAACTATTTAAAGTCACCTATTCATTTGGGACACAGATGTAAAGCTCCAGGGGATACAATGTAAAAGACAGGTTTGTACATAGAATGCTAAGCTTATTTTGTTAAGTATCTTAGGTATTTCTAGAAAGCAAAAAGTTAAGCATATGGAGTAATATGTGAATCAATAGAATGTCTTTTTCATGGCTGAAAATAGTCACGTAGAAAACAATTTGGCATTAATGTATTTTTTAAAATGTAAAACTACTTTAGAAAACAATTTAACATACTCTTATAGAGTTGGCCATACTTGTCCTACAAAATAGCATTTCTGCTCTTGAACATATTTCAGCAAAATTCTTCTCTCTATGCTTGAGAAGACAGATATTAGAACTTCCAGAAATGCAGCAATCAATGGAAACAAATCAGAGGCCCCTGGATAAACAGAATAGTGTTCACACTCATAGCAGTAAAGATGAGTGAACCTTTACTCCCTGTATAACGTGGATTAACATTGTTAACTAATGTTGGATGGAAAAAAACAAGTCCTTTTCAAAACTTTCTTTGTATTAATGTGTTCTTTTACATGATTTCCTTTCAACAAATCACTCTTTCCGTAAGGTCCAACAGTACACAGAATTAAGCATCCAATTACATATGCTTGCAATAAAGTTATTTTTAATGTATAATTGTAAAATATGCTTTTAGGGGCTAGAGAGATGGCTCAACCGCTAAGAACATTTGCAGAGGACCTGGGTTTGGCTCCCAGCTCCCACGTGGCAGCTCATAACCAACAGTAACTTAGTTCCAAGGATCCAAAACTACCTCTTATGGTCTCTACAAGTACCAGACAAACATGCAGCACACATACTAACATGCAGGCAAGTACTCCTTCATATAAATCAACAATTAAAAATATGGTTTTACATCTTCAAAAGGCAAAGGTAAGTGTGGACTTTAGGATAGTGATTATCTAAGGGACGTGGTGGGCAGGGAGGGCACTCAAGGACTAAGGCCGATGAATAAGGATAATATAAATTATCAGTGATTTTAAAAATTATTGGTTTGGGTGTATATTTATAATAAGTTTTGAAAGAAGGGTAAATAAAAGTATGGTCGAGAGACAGCCTGAACTGACCCACTCTGCTGATGGGATGGCCAAACACCCTAATTGTCCTGCTAGAAACCCCATCCAATGACTGAGGGATCTGGATGCAGAGATCCACGGCTAGGCCCCCGGTGGAGCTCCGGAAGTCCAATTAGCGAGAAAGAGGAGGGTTTATATAAGTGAGAATTGTTGAGACCAAGGTTGGATAAAGCACAGGGACAAATAGCCAAACAAATGGAAACACATGAACTATGAACCAATGGCTGAGGGGCCCCCAACTGGATCAGGCCCTCTGAATGGGTGAGACAGTTGATTGGCTTGATCTGTTTGGGAGGCATCCAGGCAGTGGGACCGGGTCCTGTGCTCATTGCATGAGTTGGCTGTTTGAAACCTGGGACTTATGCAGGGTCGCTTGGCTCGGCCTGGGAGGAGGGGACTGGCCCTGCCTGGACTGAGTCTACCAGGTTGATCTCAGTCCTCGGGGGAGGCTTTGCCCTGGAGGAGATGCGAATGGGGGGTGGGTTAGGAGGAAGGGGAGGGGGGCGTGAGGGGGGAAAACAAGGGAATCCGTGGCTGATATGTAGAACTGAAGTGTATTGTAAAATAAAATAAAATAAAATAAAATAAAAATTAAAAATAAGATAAAAACCAGGGCTATGGATATAGCTCAATAGCAGAGAGCTTGTCTAGCATACTCTAAGCCCTGTGTTCAAACTCCAGTACCCAAATAAAATAAAATACAAAACTAACACGAAGAAAACAATTAAAGATCATTCATGAGCCAAGAATAACAATGTGTTATGATTAATTCAATTTCTTTGCCTATGATTCAAATAAACCATGGTATGTCGATTTAAAATCAATGAAAGACTACCAAGGGGGAGAGAATATGAAGAGGGACAATATTGCCCCACTCCCTGTGACATTCTTGTACTTTGCGTGTGTATTTCCAGTTTTCATTATAGACGACAGAAAATTTCTTTTGCCCTGGTTACTGGAGACCAATCACCTAAACTGAGTCCATCTGCCCTCCAAGCCCCAGATGGGTGAGACTCTCAGGACTCAGTTTCACATACATCCTTGGGAATTGAGGAAAGGGGATTTGCATTTGCTTTCTTTGTATTCTTAAAATGAAGAATCCAGTGACCGTGGTATTAATGCAATTGCACCTCAGAAGCGCATGACTTAAGACGCATGTTAGCAGACACCAGCCTGGAGATGTCACTCAGCCAAGCGCTCCCAGAAGCTTAGACCTTAATTGGCCTTATTTGCACCATCTGCTCATCAGTCTTGCTTGTGGAAAAGTATTTTCATCAGATAGCAACAAGTTGAAAACAAAACAGGACACCCACACTACATTTTGTCTGCCTCTTATCAAGGCTTTCAATTATCACATTAAAGAAGTGAATCAGATTACAGCAGTTTCATCACACATTTCACCCTGCCTTTCCATGTCATCCCTGGGGCATGTGTGGTATGTCCAGAAGCTCTTTCCTCCTCAGGCCTGTCGCCTTCAAACTGCTTAGGCAAACATTTGGAGAAACCCTTCCTCCGTGGCTTAGTGGTTATATTCAAACAAATCTTATTTACACATGTCTACCAATCTGGTTACACAAACTATCAGATGTAGAAAAGTTATTCATATAAATACACCAAAATTATAATCTTATGATGGATGATAATTTGAAGTAAGAATTACTCCCACTGTTTATAAACTCATTTTCTGATAGCCTTTGTACAACTAAAGGCTAATGATAAAAGTACTAATTTATAGATTTCCTATCTGAAACAGCTACTTTAGTATTATGAGTTATCTTGATCACTGTTCTACTGCTGTGAAGAGACACCATGACCAAGGGATCTCTTATAAAAGAAAGCATTTAATTGGGGCCTTGCTTATAGTTCCAGAGGTTTAGTCCATTATCATGGCAGGGAGCATGGTGCCATGCAGGCGGTCATGGTGCAGAAGAAGGAGCTGAGAGCCTCATCCTTATCTGCAGGCAGGCAAAGAAAGAAAAACTGGGCCTGACATGGGCTTTTGAACTCTCAAAGCCCACCCCCAGTGACACACTTCCTCCAACAAGGCCACACTTAATCCTTCTAATCCTTTCAACTAGTTTCACTCCCTGATGACTAAGCATTCAAATATATGAGCCTGGGGGGCGGAGCATTCTTATTCAAACCACCACATGAGTTTAAACATGATTTATTTCAAATAAATTTATATTGTGCTTAATTGTTATAACACATTTCAGAATTTGATTTAATATTTAGGGGAAGTTAAAATTAAATTTTTACTTCTTTGGATCTACGCATACATATTTTTTTACATGGAAAAAATGTGGCAAAAAATGATAATTTGCCAAGGTGATAATTCATCCAAGGCAAACATAACACCTATTAAGTATGAGAATATTAGCATCTTTGTTTTTCACCATCTTGGTTATTGGTGTAATTGTTTATATTATACCAAATTAATAGTATTTACTGAAAAATTAAATGACAATAAAAATATATCAATAAAGTATAACTATTCTCAGAGTTATTACCCTCTACTAGAGAACAACAAGAAATAATTTATACAGATGCAAGTTTAAGTTTCTCTTTTTTCATGGAAAAGCATGTGAACCTGCACACACATGCACATAGACACCACTTAGAATTTTGACCATACTCTAGCATCCATCATAGCAATAAAATATAACATTTTTGTAGACTGATAAAACTGAAAGGATTTAGCATAGTGGTTTAAGTCTTTTGTTTCCAGTCTATAAACTGTAGTAATTATACTTCCCTCCTAAGTTATTGTACTAATTATAGGAAATACATATAAAAGACTTGGCATGTGCTCAATAAACAGCAGTTATGATTATTGTAAAACATGCCCTGAAAATTTGTGGATATGTTGAGCCAGTTTCAGGAGGTTTCCTCTGATTCTCATTTCCATAGCTAACAGTTTCAGCAATTCTGCCCAAACAACCTATTAGCTTTACTCTACTTTCCATCAATATTTACTAAAAGAGTCTCACGTTATTAGAACCTCATTATCATCTAGACAAAAAAAAGTGAATTAATTGTTTTGCACATAGTAAATGTGTAAATAATTCAAACCAATTATATTCACATTTTGAAGCCACATTATTCTTAATCTTAAAAATTGTGGTGGCTGGAGAGATGGCTCATGGTTTAGAGCACTTGTTGCTCTTTCACAGGACCCAGGTTCTATTCCCATCACCCACATGGGGGCCCAAGATTATCAGAAACTCCATTTCCAGGGTATCTGACATGCTCTCTGGTCTCAATGAGCACAAGGCACACTCATTCTGCATATACAGATGGACAGACAAAACACTGATACACAGAAAATAAAATAAATACATATTCACAAACATGTATTAATCCCTTCCTAATATGCAAAAGATTTCTTACTTGAGATAATCATATAGCATAACATTTTATCTCATGCTTAGCAGTTTTAAGTAAAACTTCATTTACCAAAAAGAAAATATTTGATTACATTTATTTATTCATTTTGGATTTTTTTTTCATTTGATTTAAAGTTTTGTTTTTCCAAATGTACAGCTGATTGAACCTGCTCATGCATCTTCACCAGCCGCTGAGGCATCTCCACCCCTTGTGTTTCTGGTGTAAATTACTTGGGCTCTGCTTTGAAACCAGCTTGATAAGTCCTTTACTAACTAACTCCTGAAGGGCTGCCCTGGCCAAAGAACCGCGAATCTTCAGTCTCTCAGAGACCACAGCTGGAGTGATGAGCTTGTAGTTGGTAACCTCCTTACAGAGGTTGTCCTATGCAGCTCTGTCAAACAGGACCAGATTGTACTTTCCGGCAT
>CABHPQ010171499.1:0-15185 GCA_902168405.1 Peromyscus aztecus | reverse complement strand
CGCACACACGCACAACAGTGCATCTGTGGAGGTCAGGAGACAACTTGCAGAAGTTGATTTTCTCTTTCTATTATGTGGGTCCTGGGAATGAACTCAGGTCATCAGTCTTGGTGGCAAGCCCTGAGCTGTCTTGTTGGCCCTGAAAATAAATATAATATACATTTTTTTTTAGAGTCAGAAAGTCAAATAAAATAACTAATTCAGAGATATATAGGAGAATATAAGAGAACCAGGAGAGATACATTTGTTATAGCTCGTGGCAAAAAAGGGGGGGGTGGAATCCCTCGCTCACCTGTACACCCTGACACCTATGGTAGTAAACTCAAGTCATTGCTGTAGTTTGAATGTATCCCTCCAAAGTTTATGTGTTGGAAACCTGATTCCCAAATTCACATGCTGTTGGTGTTGGAGCATGAGGTTTTCAGAAGGCAATTAGGATTAGATGAGGTCATGAGGTTGGGACTCCCATGGCAGTATGAGTGACTTTGTAAGAGGAGGAAGAGATGCCTGAAGACAAGCTGTGTCTTGCTGCGTGACAGCCTCTCATGGGTTACACTGCAGCATAGAAAGCCCTCACTGGGTGCTCAGCAGACCTTCTTACATTCCAAGCCTCTAAAAGAGTGAGTCAAATAAGCATTTTTATATAAAAAATAAAATATACATATATAAAAATATAAGATAAATTTAATTCTGAAATGGAAAATGTCTCTGTGTTATTTATTGAGGAAATCTAATGTCTGTTACAGACTAATCTTAATGTCATCTATTTGGTATTCCTGCTAAAATGCTTAATGTAAATCTAATCATGACCAAAAAAAAGCATAGCATTAATCTAAATTGAGGAACAACTGATCAGGATGCTTCTATGAGATCAGCGTTATAAAAGACAAGAAAGTCTGGGCAAGTGTTCTAGATTAATGAGGACTAAAGAGTTTTCAACCAAATTCTCTTCAGGAGCTGTGACTGGATTCTGAATTAAAAGGGGGAAATGAAATGGTACATATAGGATGTTATTGGGACAATTAGAATAGTATGAACATAGACTACATAGAAGCTAATAACGATGTTTTTGTTCAATTTAAGCATGGCAGATACTTATTATGCATAATTCTCTAGCCCCTGAAAATATATGCTAATGAATAGAATGTTTACAGTTGAGTGTGTGTGTGTGTGTGTGTGTGTGTGTGTGTGTGTGTGTGAAGAATAGAACTGATGGTCCCACATGCTGAGCATTTGCTCTACCACTGAACCACATCCAAAGTACCAGCAATTTACATTTAAAATGAATCAAATAAATAAATAGAAAGAGAAAAGCAAGTGTGGCAAAACATTAGCCATTATTTCATCTATGTACATAGTATCTTCACTGTACTGTTTCCCCAGCTTTCCAATAAGTGTGAAAATATACAACTGGAAATAAAAGAAAAGAGCTGCATAATCTAATGCCTAACATGCAAAAGCCCTGAGTCCACGCTCCTGAGTCCACTCTCCAGCACAGCAACAGTCCGGTGATGGATGCCTGCTCTCCGAGCATGTGATGTGGGAGGGGAATCAAGAGTTCAGAGTCAACCTCAGCTACATAGTCAGTGTGAAGCCAGCCTGGTATACATGACACTATGTCAAAAACCCAAACACACACACACACACACACACACACACACACACACACCAAGGTACACAGTATCTTAGCAATACAATAACTGAGAGCCCCTTCCTCCTTTCACATCCTTGCCCTTGTATCCCCTGGCTATTTGTTGGCTAAATTGGTCTGTCATTGCCCTGATTCTGGCATGATGCAGAAATCATTGGCAAGTACCTCCACTGAAGCCATTAGCACATTCTCTTTCATAAGAAGGTATTCATTTTCAAGTGCATGTGATTTTTTTTTCAGTTCAGATTGTCTGCATGCATACTTTTTCTTGTTCTTTGGCTATTCAAACTAGAAACTAGAATTTGTATGTTTTTCTAATCAAAATTAAAATTTTATAAAACTCATGGAGAAAAACTTCATTAAAAATAAAAAATCCTGTTTCTCAGTTGCCTACCTGTCAATTAAGGAAACATTACCTGCCTCACAGGATTGCTAGGAGGATTAAATGAACACACTATGGGGAAACCCCGAGCCCAGAGTCTGCCATTCAGTGGCAGACTGATAATAATACCATTTATCAGCATTCAAAAATCTCATAACAATGATTATTACCCTAACTTTAAAGACTTTTTCTCTCTAAGGAAAATAGTGAGACGCTATACATGAGAATTTAAAAGGAAGCTGAGAGCTATTGCTTCTAGTGACAGAAACTGTGGAAAGCCTCATAAAGTGGTTTTACTGTGAGCAAAATGACCTCCATAACAGACATCACCTAGTCAATAAAAAGCGAGTATTATGGAAATTCGCAGATAGTATTAAAGTACTATAATTCATTATGCTATAATCTTCAACTTGAAGTATTTCTTACAGAATCTCTCTTCTGGTCTGTGGGGCTAGTATGCAATGATCTTTTTCTCTTTTTCCACATCTTCAGCTCTCTCATAAATGTAAATAATAGATAATCAATAAATGTTTCCAAATTAAAGATTAGAGAATGGGTGTTAATGGGAATGATCATAGAGAGAGGGAATATTTTGATAATGTATCTCAGTCCATTATGCATGCTCTAACTGAACACCTGAGACTAAGAAATTTCTAATGAAGAGAATTTATAGGCTCACCATTCTGGAGGCTAGAAAGTTCAGTATCAATGTTCAGTCATCTGTCAAGGGCCTTCTTTCTGTTATCTCATGGTATGAGGGGGCAAATGAGGTCTAAATTCACCCTTTTATAACAACATCAATCCTACCCATCAAGGCAGAGCCCCCCATGACCTAACTACTCCCTTGATGATTTCGTCTCTCGATATTGTTACAATGGCAATTAAATGTGAACATGAATTTTAGAGGGAGCAAATGTTCAAACTGTAACAGTAGGGAAGAGAGGGAAAGCTCACTAGAAATTTACAAGGATGAGATTAGGTTTTAGAAGGAACCCAGCCAGTGCACCTAAAAAAAATAATGCTTCCCTTGAGTGAAGTCACTTGTATGGAGATGCTGGACATTTGGGAAGAGAAAAGCAGGTGTGACACGGTCATCTGAAAGAGCAGGAAACTGTAGGGCAATTCTCAGAAGCCACGAAGGGTCCACCCGAGGCTAACCGCTTTAAAGGGAGACCAGCAAGCTCATGTCTTCAGCTCTGTGTGGTTGTGTGGCAGACGACAAATGAATGAAGCAGGGTTATGATTTTTGCCATGCTGACCTTAGGAGACAAGAGAGGCAGAAGGATTTGAGAATGAATTCAAGTGAGTGGTTATAGTGCTTGGCTACGGAAGGTCAACTAGGTAAGGAAGGGAAAGCGATCAACAGGAGTAGCCATGGCAGCTAAAAGTAACAGACTCAATGGATTGATTTCCAGCCCAAAGCTTGTTGGTAATGACCTAGAAGAGCCCGCTGGAGAAGTAGCTGTCAGGGAACAGTATGCAGAAAAACTGATATGATAGAGCTATTGTGGTTGTTGAAATAAGAAGGTATGGGATATAATTTTAGGATGAAGTGTTATCAGTATATTATAGAGTTGGTGGGAATCAGATCTCAAGATTATTGAGATAAATAAAGATTTTTGGAGGAGGTGTGCTCACGGAACTAAGTGTCCAGCATATTGGAAGTACCAATCCACATATTTACTACTATCACCAAGAATTAAGGCAGGAGTAGTGTATGGTAAGTCAGGAGATGAAAATCAAGAAATGAGGATCAGTGTAGGGGAAAGGAGGAGGTGTTGGTCAAAGGCACAAACTTGAAGTTATAAGATGAGTAAATTCTGGAGATAAAATATACAACACTGTATCTAGAGTTAACAATATTGTATACTTGATATTTACTGAGTAGATATTCATTATTATTGCTAGAAATAAAATGATTCATATGTGATGTGATTGATCTGTTCATTAGTTTATGTGGCAATTGTTTCGTGATATGTATATACCAAAATATCATATTTGATACTTTGAAAATACATACTTTTTGTTAATTATATGCCAATAAAATGGAAGAAAAATTTAAATGCCATTTTCAGAAGGTAGGAAAAGAGGATGCAAGGAGAAAAGAAAAGGAAAGAAAAGAGAATTAAAAAAGAGAAGGACAAAGGGCCCTAACCTGTTGCTAATGTTTTCTCCGGTCCTTCTCAGCCCCACGGACCCGCTTATAAGATAATCACTCAGAAGCTTATATTAATTAAAACTTCTTGGCCATTAGCTCAGGCCTACCACTGACTAGCTCTTACATTTAAACTCAGCCCATTCTTGTTAATCTGTATGTTGCCACGTGTTCTGTGGCTTTATCTATGTGCCTTTACATGCTGCTCCCTGGACGGGCTGGTGTCTGCTGACTCAGCCTTCCACTTCTTAGAATTCACCTCTCTGTTTGCCCCACCTATACTTCCTGCCTGGCTACTGGCCAATCAGCATTTTACTTATCGGCCAATCAGAGCAACACATATTCGCAGTGAACAGAAAGACATTCCCCTATCACTAACCCACAGGTCTATCAGGAAGAAGCAGTAACGGAGGTGGTGGGTGATACATTCTGATGACTGTAGATGCACAGATGAGGGCTTCTTAGGGATGAGTGAGTGAGACCACTCTGAAAGGGCTGATAAGGAACTGAGAGCACACATACCCACACATACCCAGGGCCTCTTGAAGGTAGGAAATAACATCTGACCACTTGATAGCATCATATTAGACTCAGGAAAGAGGTAAGTTTCAGTAAGAGCAGACAAGTGAGAAGAATCTTAGAGAAAGGTGAAGATATAGATGGTTCATTGAGAACGATCGTAGTTCCAAAGCATACCGTGTTAAATAAAATGGGGGGGAGGGTTGTGCAAGTAGTTTTATCATGAGACCAGTTTTAATGAGCTCAAACAGATAATGGAAGCAAGGTTGAAAGTGTTGGGAAACAAGAAGTTGATTTCTGAGCTCGGACTAGATATCTAGATATCTAGGAGGGCTCTTTTTTTTTTTTTTTTTTTTAACAGGGAGTATCCTCTTGGTCTCCAAATAGAAATGAAACTGTGTCCTTGGCCTGCCAGCTGGAAGCCAGGCTTTCTTCACTACAGCTATCTTGCTTAAGCCCTTTTGGTGAAGACGCAGCCTTATCAAGGGAAGAAAGGGCTTCATCCAACTGTGGCACCTCACCACTGAGGACCCGAGGGAACAGGTTTCCACCTGGGGAAACATCTGAAGCCAGCCCAGGACTGGGGAATTTGGGGACAGGTAGACAGCCCTTCTTTGTTTTACCATTTAGATTTATCTAAGGGTAGGAAAGGAGACTTTGTGATTCACAGTCCCTTTCATGGGGAAATAAAATATTTATGCCTGTTTTATTTACCCATGACTGTACTCTGTCAGGAGTCTAAGAAGCAAGCTGTCTGTCAGGCTTTCTCTCATCAGGAAAGATGTACTCTTTATATTGTTTCCACATCTTAGGCCAAATTCCTGGGTTTGGAAGCAGGCCCCTTAGCAAGAATGTTGAGAACACCAGGCCAGGGTGTTCAAGATGACCAGGAGCTCTGGGTGCTTTGGGAGGTCAGACCAGAGTGATCCAGGAGCTTTGGGGGTCTTCCATGCACCTTGGAAATAACTTTCTGTACTGCTCAATTCTTCTTGATGGCCCTAACCTCCTTCCTGCCCAGCTCCCTCATTCCTTTCTCCGTTCTACTACATTAATCCGGCCCACCTAACATAAAACAAATACTAATTCATACATCTATTTTTCATCATGTTACTACCGTTTCCCCCAAATCAGGTGAAACAGTACAATTAAGGCTGTTGGCAAAATCCAGATGTCGTATGGATTTTGTCATCGTAAGACTAATTGATTTCAGTACTGGACTCTACATATAATCAGCCTTTGCCTTATAAGCAATTTAATTGTGTCGAACATTATTAGATAAAATAATAATAAACCATTACTATTGGCATACCTGGCAAACCTGTCTTCACTGATCCCTTTCTAGTCCCCAGCACTTGGAAGGCTGAGGCAGGATAATTTTCATGAGACTCAACGGCAGTTGAAAGCAAAGACTTTCCAAATAGGTGTGTCGATTTAAATTTTGAAATAATAAATTTCAAAATGCAAACAGCCTATCAGATAGTGTTAAATTCACTTTTTGTCATTTTGCTTTATGTCATTAAGCACAGCTGTTCATCTTACTCGGGCATTAGGTTATTATTTCTATTATTCCACATTGTAGGCATTCTCTTATGGTGCTGTGGGAATAAAGCAAAACAAAAAAGTGACAAGCATATTTCATATGGTTGATATTTCTTTCGTCAACACATCTAAATATCTTGTGTGGTCTCTAGGGTTGAAGATAAAGCCAAACACTATGCAGTATATTATCCAGTGTAGACTTTCATGTGAGTGAGTTGTAAAAAGGTGAGTCATGTTTTTATATTTCTGCAGAAAGTGGTAAGATCCCAGATTACCGCAATAAGCCATCTGACAAACAGGTTCTGGAAACAATCCAATGGCCATTCACTTACAGGAAGTGTTATTGTCCCTTTCATTTTATTATTTCCTGTAGCAGTACAAGCTTTACACATATTTCAGTTTCTCACCCAAGTGTCCTCAGCTCAAGCATACTTGATCAAAATATCCAAAAAGAAAGTTCTTCCAGGGCATTTCCCACATGCCCCCACTGACATCATCCCTACAGGCACCTCTGATCATAACCCCCTCTCTTACTCTACCATTCTACATTCAATGGTGGTCAGTTGGTTGAGCTGCATTTGGGACTTAACTATAGCATGAATTCTAATTGGTCTTAATAATAAAAACCCGGAAACAGATATCGGGATAAATCTTCAGACGGAAGTGGGAGGGCTGAGCTCCTGTCTCCTCCCATCTTATATTATTCTTCTCTCTGCCCAGTCATATCATTTTCTGTCTCCACCTCCCTAGTGCTGGAGTTAAAGGCATGTGCCTCTCAAGTACTGGGATCAAAGGCATGAGATCCCAAGTGCTGGGACTAAAGGTGTGTGCCACCACTGCCTGGCCTCTATGGTTAACTAGTGGCTAGCTCCGCACTCTGATCTCCAAGAAAACTTTATTTGTTAGAGCACAAACAAAATATCACCATATTTCCCTCCTTTTGTCTAAAATAAAAAGGTTACAACTAATATAAGAAAAACTATATACAAGTACAATAACTATATATAATACACACATGCAATAAATACATCAACAATGTCTTGTCCATAAACACTTAACCAGTACCCAAACCACTTAACTAGCTTTCCACCACTGTTCTACCTCACCTTAATCATCAGAAAAACCC
Source organism: Peromyscus aztecus (assembly GCA_902168405.1). NCBI lineage: Eukaryota > Metazoa > Chordata > Mammalia > Rodentia > Cricetidae > Peromyscus > Peromyscus aztecus. Next base: position 7,813 of record CABHPQ010171499.1, on the reverse strand, counting down.
TAGAACTAGGAAGAAAATAAGAGATTCCTGGCCCTGCCGGACGGTGGTGGCACACGCCTTTAATCCCAGCACTCGGGAGGCAGAGGCAGGTGGATCTCTGAGTTCGAAGCCAGCCTGGTCTACAGAGCAAGATCCAGCAAAGACGCAAAGCTACACAGAGAAACCCTGTCTCGAAAAACCAAGAGACAGACAGAGAGAGAGAGAGAGAGAGAGAGAGAGAGAGAGAGAGAGAGAGAGAGTGTGTCCTGGCCCCTAGAAATGGATAGAAGACAAAGAACAGAGTGTTGCATTGTGTTATAGAGATTTGCAAAGCTCCCATGTCCAAATAAAAGCAGACATATCTACTACATAAAACAAACAGGCCATGGGAAATCAACTGTATCCCAATAGAAAATGCTTAGCCCCTCTGAAGGCCAGCTTAGCCACAGGATACAATGGAAGACGATCTCTCAGTGTGGATCAGTGTGTGATTTTTTTTAAAGGAAGCAGCAAAGATGAATGGTTGTATGAAAGAAAGTTCCCAATTTCAAAGCCTTTTCTCAAAAGAACTTTTAGCACCAGGTGAGCCAACCAGATGTATCTTCAAGGCTAGATTCAGCCTGTGAGAACACACTTGCAGTTTGCCCTCAATAGTCAAATAGAAAAGTTAAAAAGCTGTTGAGGTTTCCAAGGTAGCTGGGGAGGAGAGGGTGAGGTGATCTTAGAAAACCATCCCTGTGCGTTCTCTCTGCCCCTGTCTTCCTGAGCATATGGCATTGTCCTCAGTCTACCTGAAACAATGAACCAAGCATTGGCTTTCAGCAAAAATGATTAATTTTCACCAAAAACTAAAAAGGAAGACCAAGACAATATTTCCTTTCTCATATTCAAAAATGGTTTTCTTCTGGGTACTCTGGCAGCAAGCAGTAAATAGCCAGGAGTAGATGTAATAACTAGGCAAGTCTTTCCTTCTGGACAGCTGTTTCCCACATGTAGATTTAAATATGCTGCGGAGAACTCAGGATCTTCTTCCACTTAGTACTTTTCTGTAAAATGGAAATCACTTCGTTGAATGCAGAGAAGTCTAGTCACTGAGTGCCACACCAAATATGTAACATCAGGATAGTGTTAGACAGGAAACAGGGTTGAGAAGGCCAGGTGAAGCATCCCTTTCTGGAATCAGCAATTCTGGAGTTACAGGTTTGAAAATGTCAAGAATCAGGAAGTCTTGGCAGAGCCAATACAAGGTACTAACATAGCACAGTCACTACAGAGCAAAACAGGTTGACTCTCCAGCTCTTAAGAATCAATGAAAATAAGATCTAGAACTACATGGCTGTCTCTGTCCACTTGTGTTTAGCCTGAATGAGGCAGGTTTGTAAGTATAAAACAAACATTGGAATTTGAAGACATAAAATAATGCAAAAATCTCATTAATGTTAATTTTTTATCACGTGTTGAGATAACGTTTTAGATAGTAGTTTCCTGGCTAGATTTTGTCATCTTGACACAAACTGGGTCACCAGGGCAGAGGGAACCTCAATTGAGGAATTACCTCCATCAGATTCATCTGTGATCATGTCTATGGGGGCATTTTCTTGGTTAGTGATTGATGTGAAAGGGTCCAGCCAGATGGGGGTGACACCCCTCCCAGGCAGGTGGTCCTGGGTTGTGTAAGAAAGCAAGCTAAGCAAGCCACAGGGAGCAAGCCACCAAGTAGTGTTCCTGCACGGTCTCTGTTTCAGTTCTTGCCTCCAGGTTTCTGCCTTGAGTTCCTGGCTTGGTCCAGCCCATTACAGGCAGTGCCAACCCTGTGTAAGTGGTCCTGGGTTGACTATGACAGCAAGCTGAACAAGCCATGAAAAGCAATCCAGTAAACAGTGTTCCTGCGTGGTCTCTGTTTCAGTTCCCACCTACAGCTTCTGCTCTGGTTTCCCTCGCTGGTGGACCGTGAACAACCTAGGTTGTTGTTCATAAGGGTTTGATTATAGCAACAGAAAAGCACAGTAGAACAATCACTAAGTTGCCAAAACACACCTCCCTAAGCGTTAAGGCGAGAGGAATATCAGGATCCCAGAGATGTCCTGATGTCAGGGCATGCAGTTCACCTTCTTATCTACTCCCTTATGAAGTGACAAGGTTTCAGAGATGTAGGGGGTAAGGGGCATGTTAGGAGAGCATTAACTTTCACACCTAGAAAAGAATGCAAGAAAACCAGAGTACCTGTGTAACTATACCTGATTAGGGTTCCCAAAAGGATAAGGAGCATGGAGATAATAAGGACATTCTTAATTTCTTTTCAATCCAAGCAAAATCAAAAGAACTGCAAACACAACAGTGTAACTATTCACCAGCCTCCTAGACGTCCACGTTATTAGCAGATCTGACTTTTTCTGAGGCTTTCACTTGTGTGATATTTTGTTCATACTCTTAACAGTTTGCCTGAGGATCAGAGGGCAGAGCAAACCACAGAGTTAACCACAAAGCTCAGGCAGTAATGGCACACACACCTTTAATCCTAGCACTCAGGAGGCAGAGATCCGTCTGTATCTCTGTGAATTCAAAGTCACCCTGGACTACACGAGATTAATCCAGTCTAAAAGAGAAACAGAGCCAGGCAGTGGTGGCACACACCTTTAACCCCAGTACTTGGGAGTCACACCCCTTTCATCCCAGCACTAGGAATGTTGAGACAGGAAGCCATATGGCTGGACAGAGAAAGGAATATAAGGCGGAGGAGACAGACACTTAGGCTCTTTCGGCTGAGGACTCAGAAGCATTCAGTCTAAGGATTCGTGGAGACAAGATCAGCTGAGGAGTTAGCCAGGTGAGAAGTGGCTGCAGCTTGTTTCCTCTGATCTTTCAGCATTTATCCCAATATCTGGCTCCAGGTTTTTATTATAGGACCAATTAGGATTTGAGCAACATCCAATGGCATCCTTGTGAATGACAGTTATTTCAGTTTATCCTTGGCTCCAAGATTTCTAACCAAGCTCCTTCAACATCATATACCCAATATTCTTTTGCTAGAGTTTTTGGTTTTTGGTTTTTTTTAATTTTTCGAGACAGGGTTTCTCTGTGTAGCTTTGCGCCTTTCCTGGAACTCACTTGGTAGCCCAGGCTGGCCTCGAACTCACAGAGATCTGCCTGCCTCTGCCTCCCGAGTGCTGGGATTAAAGGCGTGAGCCACCACTGCCCGGCTTTTTTTTTTTTTAAGATTTATTTACTATGTATACAGTATACTGCCTATAGGTGAGAAGAGGGCACTGGATTTCATTACAAATGGTTGTGAGCCACCATGTGGTTGCTGGGAATTGAACTCAGGACCTCTGGAAGAGTAGCCACTGCACTTAACCTCTGAGCCATCTCTCCAGCCCTGATTTTTGCTAGAGTTTTTGTTTGCTCAAATTTTCACTCCAGTGATAAATACTTGACTCGATCTGCTATTAAATATGACATTTGTTTTAAAATAAGATACAAGCTGTTTAATCTACTACTCACTGCTTCTCTCTCTGATCTCAATGTCCTGCCACTTCCTTGTGACCCACTGACACACTGGAATGATTGGCACACTCGTGCCCAAATAGCATCTTCCCACTACTCACCTTTGAAGTCTTTTCATGCTTGGTGCTCTCTTTAGAGAGACTTTCTCCAGTCACTCTCTGTGATACTGCTCCCATCCTCCACCCCATACCGCTCTGCCTGTCACTTTACTTAATTGCCTTCACAACTATTATCACGGTAAGAGTGCCTTATTTTTACATGCCTATTAGTATTCTCCTCATGGTTTTTTCTAGTATAAACCACATGAGTAGGAACCTATTCACTATCATGTCTTTTTTATTTTTGAGACAGGGTTTCTCTGGGTATCCCTGGCTGTCCTGGAACTCACTCTGTAGACCAGGCTGCAGGCTGGTCTGAAACTCACAGAGATCTGCCCGCCTCTGCCTCCCAAGTGCTGGGATTAAAGGTGTGCGCCACCACCACCCGGCTCACTATCATATCTTTATTGCAAGATCATTACAGACAGTGGTATACATCGTGTACTAAGCAATTACATTATAGTCTACATGACCACATGCATGGTGCATTGCTGTCTGGGTAGCTGTCATGTGTGGTGCTCAATAAACATCCAACAAATGAATACATGTGTTTTGTTATATCATGAGACACTTCATCTCTTCATATTGCCCTTCCCCACAGATCCATATACTTGTTATTATTAAATTAACCCATATACTTACTACTGTTATCACTTATTTGGGAATGCTTTAATGAGTTGCCAGATGACATCTCTCCCACTTTTACATTCATCACTTTCTACTACTTGAATTTACATTAATTTTCACAGTAGATCAACACTCTCCCTTTTATCAGAAGTAATCAAGGAGACAGACCATGTCTTTTAATTCTCTAGGCAACTAGAAAATTGTCCTTACATCATTGGTCCTTAATATAAGTCAGCTGATCAGTTGAGATGATCAACTTTCTTTAAAAGCTGAGGTTCCGATTCAGGAAAAAAAATCCTTAGAAAGGACCAGACTCCCTTTCTCAAGTTATGTCTATATGTATATACCCGACTGTTAACATTACTTTTATTTAGAGGTTTTTGTATTGTGGAGGGGTCTTATTATTGTTATTATTATTATTATTCATTTTTGAAAATTACTAATTTGTCTTATTGAATTTTTATTAGAATTTTCACAAAATAATGGAAGAACCCTGGGCTTTTAAAGGCAAAACAATATTCAAATTTCCTATAACTAGATTTTGAAAATAAGTCCTGTTGAGAACTCAAAGGCTCTATTCTCAAGATCAGAATTTCTCCCATCTCGCCTGAAGGAAGTACTTGAGTTTGCCAGAGAGAAAAGAAATTCTTAGGGACTGCCTCAGGTCCAGAACCATAAGCAATATTCTGGACCAGCGTACAAAGAATTAAGCAGAGAAAAGTTGGGAAATTTGAAGTTGTAAGTGAGGAATCAATGCTATACCATTTAATCAGGGTTTTTTTTTTTTTTTTTTCATTTATGTTCTTAAGCATTTACTACAGGCCTGGCACTTTCAAATTGTTGATGTCACTTTTTTATATCTAATGTTATTTTTTATAATTCCATACATTAGTACCGTATTTACGTCATTTCCATTCTTTCCTCTCTCCCTTCCAGTTCCTCCTGTGCACTCCATCCATGTCCTCACTTTAATGGAAATGCATGGGCTCATTAAAAGCTATATTTTTAAATACAGTTCTTAAGGAAAAATTCATTGCTGCAACCTACACACAGAGCATAGCACTGCTAAACCAACAACACCAAAACCAAGGAGAGGTGAGGCGGGTTTTTACACCTGCAAGTGGTTTTACTGTGAAACTAAGTTTCAAGACCCCCCATTTATAAGTGTCATGTTTTTCTATCATTTTTGTTAAAGTGCTCTCTGGATTGTTGCCATTTTGTATTATCAAGTATTGATTTTACATATTAATAGTACACAGCATATTTTAACACATGCAAACACAAACTGACCCAGTCAGGATAATTAGCATTTCCTTCCCTTATCTTTTTTGTTTGTTTGAGTCTTTAAGCATCCCTTTTCTAACTCTTCACAAAACGGGACAGTTTACTACAAACATTTGTCATCGGTCTCTGCTGCACACCAGAGCTGATCCTTTCTACCTGTGTCTTGGTATCTGCTAGCCAACTTGCTTTACAGGTTTTTCTCTGCCCACCGACATCAGACTACAAAATATTTTAAGATTTGCCTAAAGGATGATGACCTATGAGGATAAAATTTGTGCAAAAAACCTTTTATGCAGAAGAAATACCATACTAAGTCACTAGAGATCACAGTTTTTATTTACTGAAATAAGAGAATGCAACATTAGGAGTAGCGCCCCCCACTGGAGTAGTGGAGAAATGTCAGATTATGAAAGCTCTGAAAAGCAGTGTTAAAAATTGGAGACTTACATATGCGGTTTTAAGCTTGTATTCTTAAAAGATCATTCTAGCAGCAGTGTGAGAAATAAGTATAATTTGGGCCCAATTCTAAATTGCATCATAAAGTGAAAATCATTGTTCAGATGAAAGGGGAGTGAATCTGAGAATTATGACACAAAATTATATTTTGCATTTTTATTTTTCTGCTTAAAATGAACGTTCTCTTCATTTTAAAAGAGTGAAATTATTGGGCTGGAGAGATGGCTCAGAGGTTAAGAGCACTGGCTACTCTTCCGGAGGTCCTGAGTTCAATTCCCAGCAACCACATGATAGCTCACAACCATCTATAATGAGATCTGGTGCCCTCTTCTGGTGTGCAGGCATACATGCAGGCAGAACACTGTACATAATAAATAAAAAATGATTTATTAAAAAAAGAGTGAAATTATTCTAGTTCTCCAAAATTAAAAACAATAAAATATAAAGAAAATTTCATCATGATTAATTTTCTTCCTTGTAAGCTCTCTAGGAGCCAAACTTTATTATGATTTTTTTAATTAATTCAAAATACACAGGAAACTGCAACCTGAGATGAGACAAATTCAAATAAATATATTTTAAAACAATAAACTTTTATATTTGTTAAGCTAACAAAATACAGTCTTAGTTACTTTTCCTATTGCTATGACAAAAATACCCCGACGAAAACAACTTCCGGGAGAGAAATGGCTTTGACTCACAGCTCCAAACTATAGTCAAGCATCACAGGGCAGTCATGGCCGCAGGAACTTGAGGCAGGTTCTCACAGGCAGCTCTCAGTCACATCGCAGTCTGCAGTGGCTAAGCAGGAAGTGACGAGCGCTGGTATTCAGCTCACTTTCTTTTCTTGTAGGTCCCAGGATCCAAGTCCAGAGAACAGCGCTGTCTACTTGTAGGTGGATCGGCCCGCCCGCCTCAATTAATCTAATCTAGATTATCCCTCACAAGCATGTACAGAGGCTTGTCTGTGATCGTGAATCCTGTCAAGCTGATAACCAATATCAACAGTTACCAAGTCCAAACCGATAAAATTGAAACAGGATGAATGCACAATATTAATGGTCTTCTCCATCTGGAGAACAATATAGTACTAAGCAACAAAAGTTACTTTAATATCACTTTAAAAAAAATCCTCAAAATCAACTTTAGACTGGGACTGAAATGCAGTTGTTTTCTATTTAGAATATAATTAGATTGTAACTTAGAGAAATTTTAATAGATAGACTTTTATAAACTACTTTTGGGAGGGCAGATTATAAGTAAATCAAATTACCTACCGATGATGTAGCTCTGAAGTTGATAGAGCTGACAATTTAGGAAAGGGCACTGTCTTAGTTAGGGTTTATATTTGCTGGGAAGAGACACCATGGCCACAGCAAGTCTTATAAAGGAAAATATTTAATTGAGGTGGCAGCTTACAGTTTCAGAGGTGTAGTCCATTTTCATCATGGTGGGGAGTCTGACAGTGTGCAGGCAGAACATGGTGCTGGAGAAGGAGCATGTTGATATGTAGGCAACAGGAAGTAGACTATCACACTGAGAGACGCTTGGACAAGGGACCTCGAAATCTGCCCCCACAATGACACACTCCCTTCAACAAGGCCACACCTACTTAACAAAACCACACCTCCTAATACTGCCATTCCCTTTGGGGGCCATTTTCTTTCAAATCACCACAGGCATCTATTTTATCACTCATTTTATTCATTTTATGAGGTAATTGTTGTTTGTTTGTTTGAGATAGGGTCTCACCATGTAGCCCTGGCTGGTCTGGAACCTGCTATGTAGACCAGACTGGCCTCAGATTCGCAGAGATCTGCCTGCCTCTGCTTCCTGAGTTCTGGGATGACAAGTGTGTACCACCA
>CABHPQ010171498.1:0-22757 GCA_902168405.1 Peromyscus aztecus | reverse complement strand
TCTCTCTCTCTCTCTCTCTCTCTCTCTCTCTCTCTCTCTCTCTCTCACACACACACACACCTATAAACCAATAAGAAGAATCCAAGAGGAGGATAAGCCAGGAGCTGCTGCAGACAGACTGCTCCCAAGAGGGAGATCACACATCTAATATCTTGCATTGCTAAGATATTAGAAATGCAAATTATAACAACAATAAAGTCCAATTGGATTGGAAATGCACAGGAAATAGCTGTGGGTCATACAGCTGTCAGAACTGAAATCAGCACAACTTTCTCCTGGGTAATTTGAGGTCATTTCCTGCTATCCAGTTATTCCTCTTGAGATTGATTTTATGCAAAACAAACATGTAAGATATATGCTTTGTGTGTGTGAGCGTGTGCGTGCGTGCGTGCGTGCGTGCATGCGTGTGTGTGTGTGTGTGTGTGTGTGTGTGTGTGTGTACATGCATGCATGTGTTGCCTGAGGAGGCCAGCTCCCCTGGAGCTGGAATTATAGGCAGTTGGGAGCTGACTGTCATGAGTGCTGGGAACTGAACTTTGGTCCTCTGCAACAGAAGCATGCGCTCTTAAGCCACTAGCATCCATCTAGCTCTATGTTCTTTGATTTAGTAAAAAGGAAAACTGTTCTGATGTTGATTACTGCTAAACTGGTGACACAAATTATGGTAAGGAATAAATTTAATATACTAAAACATGGAGGTTGCTGTGGCCTAAACCCCTGTGCTGAATTTTAGTTGCCAATACAGCAGTGCTAAGAGGTAAGACTGCCAGCTCACTTCACCTCTCATAAAGGACTGGAAGGAACTGCAGAGTCCCCTTTGCTGTTCAGTCCCTTGGCTTCGAGAGGACAGAATTCAAGGTGCCAACCTTGAAGGCAGAGCCCTGACCCTCACCAGACACTAAACCCTCCAGCATCCTGACCTTGAGTTTCAAGCCTCCAGAACTGTAGGAGCTACATTCTATTGTATGTGCATTACCCAGTCTCTAGAGTTTTGTTAGAGCAGTGCAAACAGACTAAGGCAGAAGTGGAGAATTAACACGTGAAAAGAATCTTGTAACTAAAGGATGTTTATTCAGTACATAGACTATGATTTTGTTTGGTCTTCTAGGTATAGACATGTCTGTGCAGAGAAAGTGTATAAGATAATGTATACAGATCACTCCTGTTGTCAAATATTATTTTAAGATGTGTTATATTAGCTTATTCTGGGAAACATTTGTTTAATTATGCAAAGATGTGTTGCATTCTTTTACGTTGCATTTGGTTAACTCTGTGAAGCTGTGAAACTTTGCCTGTCTAAAACACTTGATTGGTCTAATAAAGAGCTGAATGGCCAATAGCAAGGTAGGAGAAAGGATAGGTGGGGCTGGCAGGCAGAGAGAATAAATAGGAGGAGGAATCTGGGAAGAGAAGATTGGGGAGTGAGAAGAGAAGGAAAGGAGGACTCCAGGGGACAGCCACCCAGCCACCCAGCCACCTAGCTACACAGCAAGCCATGGAGTAAGAAGTAAAGAAATGTATACAGAAAAGAGAAAGTTAAAAGCCCAGAGGCAAAAGGCAGACGGGGATAATTTAAGAAAAGCTAGTTAGAAACAAGCCAAGCTAAGGCCAGGCATTCATAAGAAAGAATAAGCCTCCCTCCGTGTGTGTATTTATTTGGGAGCTGGATGGCAGGCCCCTAAAGAGTAAAGAGTAAAAACCAACCAACTGCACACTCCTGCTCTCACCCTGGGACTTTTACTTGTCTTTTCCATGTCACAGCCTCAGGAAAGAAGAATGTCTGCTAACACATCTGCATTCCCCTCTCTGCGACGACGCACACTTGCCCCGGCCCGCCTTACCCGAATGAGCAAGATGAATGTCTTGACACACTCACAGGAGCATGCCGGGCACCTGGAAGTCTTCGGCTGAGTCATTTATTCACCTGGTGTGGGGCATGGAAGTCACATTATCCACACTCAATAACCCTTGGTCGCATAAATCAATGAACACATGAGTGAAGATCGATGGTTCACACAAAATGTCTGTTTGTTGAAATGGCCTTCCTTTGAAACGGACGTGTATGAGACCCCAAGCTCTCTTAGTGACCACCCTTAGTGAGGTCTAGGGACCAGCAGTTTGGATACCACGTGCAGGTCACTGGGGTGTACACTCTCACCACTCACCTGGCGAGACCCTCCTGCATTTCAAGTGCCTGCTGTGAACCCCCAGCACGTTAAAGGCTGAAGACCCTTCTGCCAGGGAAAGTATGTTGGCTGCTGGTTTTTGTCTTTCCTTCTCTGGGTTCAATATCCTTCTTACTTCTTTGGTACCTACTTAGAGATTTAAAAATGTCCCATGAGAACAGACCAATAGAGTTGGTGCTGGTCACCTGTAAACTTTGCCAGCCAGAAGAGATCTTCCAGAGGGATATAAAGAAAGCAGTGGTGTGTGTGTGTGTGTGTGTGTGTGTGTGTGTGTGTGTGTGTGTGTGTGTGATGTATATGTATGTGATCACATATGAGTACAGGCTTGCATGCCATGGCACGTGTGTGTGGCGGGGGGGGGGGGGGGTGTCAGAAGACAACTTGGGATGTCAGTTCTTGCCTTTTATTTCTTGTTGTTTGCAGCTGTGTCCTCCGAGCTAGCCCGCCTACAAATTTCTGGGGTTTCTCTTGTCTCTGCCCTACATCTCACTATAGGACTACAGGCCTGGGTTACTCTGTACAGCCTTATGTGGGTTCTGGGGATTTGAACTCAGGTCCTCACATCTGTTAGCAAGTACTGAGCCATTTCCCAAGTGTAAAGTATTTGGATTCTGATGCTGTGGCTGGTCCTCGGTGCTGCTTGGGGCTTTGCCTGACTCGGCTACCCTGATTGGTCAGGAGGAAGGCCAGGAGGCCCCTCCATGGGAGACTCATCAAGCTGCCCCTGCCCAGTATTTACACTCTGCACACACACACACACACACACACACACACACACACACACACACACACCCCGCCCCGCACCCTCTACACCGCGCACCTGAAACAAGACTGGGTGGCCCTAAGCAACCCCTAGGGAAGAGAGTCCATCTGGGAAGTAGCTCAGAGCCCAGTGTGGCTGCCAAGGATGGGGGAAAAAAAAAAGGCAGCAGCAGTCTGGCCCTCAGCTCTGCTGGCCTGCATCTCTAAAGCCCCATGAAATCAGGCTCTGCCAGCCAGCTCCTCGTTCGCAGGCCAGGGCTGCCTCCGCAGGGCTGTCTGGGATTATGATTGAGGGGCCCTGGCAGGGAGCAATGGAAAAAGGGGTCTCAATTCCAAGCCCAAGTCACGGTTGGGAAGCTCCGGCAGTGCCGACACACGCTGTCCTCAGACACCATTCTGAGGCTGGCCTCCATCCCTCTGAGCAAGCCCAGGGCAGTATGTGCTTGGGGTGACAGGGAGGAGGATGCTCTAGTTGATGGGCTGCTCTGTAATGAACCACAGAGACACCCCGGCTCTGTCATCTGAGGAGCACGGGAGAGAGAGCAGCTCCTCTTTGCCTCCTGTGCTAGCCTACCCCTAGACTCTTACCATTCGTTCACCCCGTAGTCTAGAGACAGAAGCTGTGCTATGATTTTTTTTTCTGTCTAGCTACAGAAATTAAAGTTAATGACTGGGACAGACAGTGCTGTCGAGGATGAGGTTCCAAAGAGGCAGCCTCCCCACCCTCTTGAACTTGTCCAGTGGATTTCTGCCAGTCTGTCTGGAACAACAGAGATAAGTGTAAGCCCATGTTAATTGTATCCAAGGTTGCTGGATAAAACTGAAATTTGATAAAGAGGTAAAATGCTATTACACCATGGAAAAGTTGATGGCTCAGGAGTGTGTTGTAAATACATCAGATGCAAACTCTAGCTGCTTTCTTAATCAAGGGCTTCAGGTATGGACCAAGATGGGCCCATGGGCCCTGCAACTGCTGACTGAAGCTGCTAATGGTTCAGTCTGTGACCTTCCACTCATTTGTCTGCTGGCAGAAATCGGCAATGGGCAAACCCTCAATTCAATCGTTTTCTTCAGAGCCAAGCCATGGCTCCTGCTCGCCTTGCTATAGAGGAGCCAATCCCCATCAGCAGTAATAAGCATTCGCTTTCTTTTACTTTGCAAATGATGAAAGAAGGAGTTTTCCTTCTTGTTCCTGGAGAAAAGAGAAAGAGGCACTTGCCAGCAGGGAGGCAGGCATGCTGAGAGGGCCAAGGGACAGGGCTGGGACATAGGGACAGTTGACAGAGGATGTCAACTCTACTGCCTATAAGCTGTGAGATCTTGTGCTTCAATTACGCCTTTTGAGTCTCAGCTTCTTTAGCCGTCCAATGGGAATAGTCATGTATGTTATTCAGTTTTCTACTACTGTGACAAAATGCCTGAAGGATCAAAATACCCAAATAAGAAAGGCTCTCGGTCTTTTCAAAGACTGAAGACAGCAGGGGTAGTAGAACACTGTCTTTGGTGGCGAAGAGGTTTACCTTCACAAATAGATCAGCCTTAAATAGACCTAATGAAATGACTCAGATTTCCTGGACCGTGGTCTCTAAAACTTGTTTAACTGCGCTTATTAACGTGTGTGTGTGTGCGCGTGTGTGTGTGCGCGTGCGTGTGTGCGTGCGTGTGTGTGTGTGTGCGTGTATGTGTGTGTGTGCGCGCGCGTGCGTGTGTATGTGTGTGTGTATGTGTGTGTATGTGTGTGTGTATGTGTGTGTGATGTGTGTGTATGTGTGTGTGTATGTGTGTGTGTGTATGTGTGTGTGTATGTGTGTGTATGTGTGTGTGATGTGTGTGTATGTGTGTGTGTGTGTGTGTGATGTGTGTGTATGTGTGTGTGTGTGTGTGTGTGTATGTGTGTGTGTGTGTGTGTGTGTGTGTGCGTGTGTGTGTGTGAATGCATGCTGAGCCCTCTCCGATGCCTGATAGTTTGGGTGCACAGAAGCAGGTAATGCTCAGCAAGGCCCACTCTATTAGGTGAGCAAAGAAGAGTTAAATAATCCCAACAAAAAGCACAGAAGAAAGCTCGCGAGCGTGCCTCACATGTGCTTTTCTCATCCTTTCCAAAGGAAAGGAAAGGAATTTCTATAAAGCAACCGTGTTTACTGTGCATCTGCTCTCGGACCCACTCACAGTTGCTGTAAAAAGACTATTTATGACCCAATAGCTCCCCTTGTTTACTACACAGATGACATCATCTTGCCATATTGTTCTACTAAATCACATTTGCCCCACTTTATTGCATTCGTTATCAAACCTGTGGCCCAGGCAAAAATGTCCTATAAAAAACAGCCCAGGAGGTCATAAATAATGTAAAACTCCAGCCTCCTCTGGGCTGAAGGTCTTTTTCCAGCTGGTTCCACCCTTGGCTCAGAGGAGAAGCCTTCTCTGCCTGTTCCCTCAGAGGATCTCCACAGAATCATCTGTCCTGCAGAGTAGGGTAATGCTGCCATTGACACAGGAACCTGTGGGAGTCGAGACCCTCGTGGGGAGCTTACTTCCCATTACTATAATGAAATACCCAAGGCTGGGTACTTTATTAAAGGATTTAGCTCACAGCCCTAGAGGATCAAGGCCATCCACAGGCTTCTGCTTGGCTCTGGTGAAGTAAGTCCTCATGGTAGATGACATCACAGTGGTGAGAACACGTGTCAGAGGGAGAGATCACATGGTGAGACAGGAAGTCACAGGAAGCAAATGGCGGGCTCATTTTGTGGCAACTGTCTGGTAAGACCCCACCAAGGGTCTCATGAGAACTACATTAAATCTTCCTGAGGGCAATGTCTCCATTAACCCTTTCCTACGAGGCCCCACCTTTTATATGTCCCACCACCTCTTGACAGCACCACAAAGGAGACCAAGGGCCTAATACACAAACCTCTAGGGGACAGATCCCATCCAATCAGGAAGAGTCTGGACTAGATGGAGCAAGTTCACTGTTCTTGTGTTTCCCAGCATGCATTGTATCTCCTTTAGGGGTAGCATTCCAACTTGGGGGAAGGAGGCAGGATTACTGCTTCCCTGTGAGGCTGCTCCTCAGAGCACTGTGTGTCTCTCTAGTTAAGGGCGTCATTGACATAGCTAACCAGTGAGCTCTTCAGAATGCAGGCTCATGTCTGGGGTCTGTGTCACAAATCGTCCTTGTATCTGAGAAAAACAGTGCTGAAAAGACAGAGGGCCGTTGGTGGTTTATTCATCTGAGTGGTGTTACATGGATAATCCTTTCCCAATCCCTCAAGCCCCAAGAAAGGCCTGCTTCTAAAATTCCACACGTTCCAGCAAGCACCTCCCATGAGTTCCCTTCACGGCGAGCTGACTTCATGCTTCGTGTTGCTTTGCCACCAAAGCGTGATGACTCCAAGCTTCTGCTCTGTAGCTGTGTGGCCTTGAGATTCTCATACCCCTCAACTCTAAGCACACAGGACACACCTGTCCTATGGAGCCAGGCCATGAGCTGGCACATGTGAAATCCCCATTCTGAGGGAAGATACACATGAAATTGACACATTTCCCACGCCTTCCAGAGCTGGTATCATATACGGACTCAACTTCAACTGTAAAAAGAGCATTGGCTGCCACACCAGCTCCTGTATGAGTATCCTCTCCCACGGGGGTGGGGGGGGGGAACACTGTCATCAGCAGTGACACCATTCCCTCTTTCCTGCAGAAGGATTCGGAGGTGAACCTTCTGATGCCCCGCAAACTTCCTCATATTGTGGCTTTCCTTCCCTTTCACAGCCTAGGCAAAAATGGTGCCCTGTGATCCATTTAACAGAAGCAGGAAGTCCCTCCAGTTCCCATCTCTTTCAACTCCCAGAAGCTCCAGGAAACAACAAGAAGGGTAGCTGCCACACTACCCGCTCTTGAATCTGCACAGGATGTTCTCCAGGGCTTGCTGTCTTTGGAGAATCTCTGTGTGGGTCCGGGGGATGAGGGCTCTGTAAAGATAAAACACACAACAGAATCCAAAAGGCTGAGCTGTGGCAGCTCACAGGGCACCCGTTCTGGTTTCCTTTCTGTCGCTATGATAAAACACTTTGACCAAATGCAACGTCATGGAGGAAAGGGTTTATTTGGCTGACAGTTCCAGGTTCCAGTCTCTCATTGAGGGAACCACCAAGAGAAAAGAAGCTGGAGACAGCCTGTCACATCCCATCCACAGTCATGGCCAACCACAGAGGGAGAGAAATGCATCCATGTTGCCTGTTTGCTTCCTTTCTGCTGTTTTATATAGTTCAGTATGGACACACACACACACACACACACACACACACACACACACACACCCTTACCTAGGGAATGGTGTTGTTCACAGTGGGCTGGGTCCTCTTACATCAATCAACACTCAAGACAATCCCCCACGGACATGCTAAGTTGTGGCTAGTTGATATTTAAAACCAGCCATCACAGCACCCTACTCTACCTACTTACCTTTCTTAACATTTGTTTGATTAACAAAGCAAGCACCTAATCAATTCTGATTTAGCAGTGGATACTGAGACAAAGTCCCAGATACTAATTTCACATGAAACAGTACCCTGCTGTAGCATGAATTTTAAAAGGTCTTATTAATAAAATCAAACCTAGGGCCAGGTATTAGGGTGAATGCTGGAAGAGCAGAGAAGCAGAACAAGCCACAGCTTCCTCACTTCGCCAGTTCCTCAGCTGATCCTGTTTCCTCAGACTGGAAGCTTCTGAGTCCTCATCCAAATGGATCTCAGCTGAACTGCTGCTAAAAGCCTAAAAGCTTAACCAACCTAGTTCCTGGTTTTCACGCCTTATATACCTTTCTGCTTTCTGCCATTACTTCCTGGGATTGAAGGCGCGAGTCACTATGCCTGGCTGTTTCCAGTGTGGCCTTGAACTCACAGAGATCCAGATGGATTTCTGCCTCCGGAATGCTAGGATTAAAGGTGTGAGTGCCACCATTTTCTGGCCTCTATGTCTGTCTAGTGACAGTTCTGTTCTCTGACCCCAGATAAGTTTATTAGGGTGCACAATATTTTGGGGAACACAATATCACCACACCCTGACAGTCATGGAGCAATACCGTCTTATGATGCTAGTTGATTCCAGCTGGCCAGGGCAAGGGTGGCTTGCGCTTGCTCCACAGTGATAACGCATGTCAAGGGGCCGGTGGGGCTGAGGCATTGGCTGGCGCTCCCTGGGTGGCTTGTTCACATGTAAGGTTGGTTATGACACGCCTAACAGGATCATTGACACCTGGAGGCCTGACTCTGGACCATCCGCTGTGGATGCCAGTGTGGCAGTGTCAGCAAGCGATGCTTACAACACGGCCTTAGACCCGTGCTCCTCACCTTACTTCCGTTGGTGGACATCATCACAGGCTGTCTCGAAGTCAAGACAAAGCTGTATTTCTCATGGCCGAGATGGATGTCTGGGGCTTTGAGACCCACTTAGAACTGGATGATAAATGACTTTTGGGAAGAATTCCAGATGGAGACAGGAGAAGAATCTTGAAGAAGCTTATAGATTCAAGCACCATAAACAGTCATTCACAGATGCTCCAAATGTAAACTCAGATCTTTCTCTGCTTCCCTCTGGAGGAAAGCCATCCTCTGGCCACCATATACTACTCAGCTTGATAAGGGCGCAGGACCCCACAGAGGATGCCATTCTATCCATCCTAGCATACAGAGAAACCTCAGTGTGAAAGGATCCTGGAGGGAATGGGCCTAGGCCAGGTGTTAGTGGGGAAGCTCCAGCCTATATCACCCTTGTCACTGACCACTCTACCACACTGCTGTCTGATTCTGACTCACTGAGTCTCATGGAAGCCTGGAACATGGGACCTCATGGCCTCTGCCGACTGAGTCTAGAAGCTAGGCAGCCTGCTGTTCCTGTCACTCAGTCTACTGTCTGAACCTATTTTCCGCCATTGTTTGGGCAGCCTCCAAATGAGCAAGGAAGAATGGGCCTGGGGATGCCTAGCCACACATAGGAGCCTGAGTGTAGGCAGTGAGCGTGCACATGCAGATGGAGCCTGCCCATGTGCAGAGGAAGGGGAGACCCTGCCCTTGTTCAGAGGGCAACTGTCCCCATGAAGTTGGAGGGAACCTATCTGCACGCAGGAGAAGTCAGTGCAGATACAGCTGTCCAGGTGCAAGAGAAAGTCCATGTGTGGGTGCTGGCGCACTCACAAGTGTCTGCAGAAACAGGTGCCACACTGGGCACCACACGTCCATGAAGACTATGTTATCACCTCTCCTAGCCACCTTGTGCACAGTGTGGTGATGTCCAGCTTTGAACAGAAAAGCTAGGGAAGGGGAAAGTATCGGGAGAAGATTTTAAAGTCTGAGTTTTAAAAATATAGTCCAAAGCTTTTGCTCTAGGTACAAAATGAAAAAGGTTGGTGGAGTTAGAAAACGAGAGGATGCCATTGTCCTAGAAGAGGACCCCACAGCACCCAGAACCACACGGTTAGTGCCTGCTCACCCAGCTCTGTCTCTTAGCCATTGCTGCGTTTCTAGGAACATGGGTGGTCACAAGCCAGGTTCTCCTCATCTGTGGTGGAGGCAGCTGGTGGGCAAGTGCCACAGGTTTTTCAAGAGTGCCAGAATCCAAGTTGGGAAAATGGATCAGACCGTGATGTCTCCTTGAAGGCCCTCCTGCAGGGCTGGAAGGAGAAGCATGGGACAAGAATCTCCATATTTCTATGCCTTCCCAGAGTCACCTGTCATTTCTAACCTGACACCACTCAGGCTTTTGGGGGGTTTAGAGCAATGCTGTGCCAGCTCGAGGTCTTACCCTTAAGTGGCCTGGTTTCTTCAGCTCTCCATGTTGCGAGCCGGCATCTGAAGGACAGATGAAGAACCGAACTGCTGGGAGGATGACTGCCCTGACTGTAGGAGCAGGGAGCCATTTCAGCCAGACCCAAGCTGTGGGGCATTCCAGCTGAGGCCGGAGACGCCGGTGCTGGAGGCAAATCACCCCCCTCTGCGCATTGCGCACATTTCTAAGCTTCACTTTGAGAAACGCATTGCTCTGTGTTGCTAACTTCAGGCCTGTCTCGTTATATAACCCGAAGCAAAAGTCTAACATGTCACTCTGGAATATGAGAATGGGGAGCGTTTACTAATTCTTAGCACTTGAAACCTCAGGAGAAAGTAACATAAATAAAATTCCATTTTGACAGCCTGTTTTGAGGTAACCTGAGAAAATGTGGAAGCAGGGCTTTGTCAAGCTTTAGCAGCCCGTCTCAATAGACACGATAATCCAGAAGGAGCTTCTGAAAACAAAATTCTTACAATTAGCAACAGGCACACACCTGCCATTGCTAGGCCTGAGGCAAGAGCACAAACAGAGCCCTGCACACCATGTGTCCAGATACTTACAGGCCATAAGTCAAGCAAACAATCTGTTAAATTCAATAAAACATGTTCCACTGTGCTGCTTTGAAAGAAGTACACCTCAATAGAGTTCCCGAGGGGTCAGACGTGGAATTCTCACCTCTCGGGCATTCCACACTGGAATCTAGCCTTGAGATACCTGGCCTTGTCTGCTGGCCTTGGCTTGGAGTTTGTCCCTTTGTCCATGGCTGGTACCAGGGGCCTTGGTTATGCTTAGCTTGTGTGCATACGCTAGCACACATATTCCAGCTCTGCCTACCTGTGCCCCAGGAGTGTGACCAAGAGTGTGAGATGTGCACTCCCTTAACTCCAAGGACTTGATTATTTCAAGGAGAGAGCTGAAACTGGACAAAGACAGGCATTAGTCCCCCTACACCAAGGGACTGAAGGAGAGTTAGGCAAACCACATTATCTGAAAAACACAAAATTGTCCTTAGTTCAGATAACAGTGGTTCAGGGGCCCCCAGCACCATCCTGCACTTTAGCAATTCTCTGAAATGACTGACAAAACTCACCAAATGCTGTCTGTACAATTATAGGATTTTTTACAGGTGAAGTTTGTAAAATGAAATCAACGTCTCCCATGCCATGTCTTCTTTCCAGCCATGATGACACCCACTGAGTCCGGCCACTCTGTGGAAGGCTCTCTGAAACTGTGGGTGTCTACAGTTTTTCCGGGGCTCTGCTGTTTTCCACAGGACCCATGTGGATGACTTTCACTCTCCAGCCTCTTGCAGAGGCATCAGCTAACATCTCCAGATGTTGAAACTGGTGTGGTGTGTCCCAGAGCCCAACCCCAGGAGCACACTGTTGAACTGCATCGTGGCTAAAAACCTCCAGGGTTGCAACGAATCTCTTACTAGGAAGGGCATTCTGGGGGCCCATGGCAAAGGGCGCACTTCTCTTTTGTCAAAGCTAAGTCTCCACTACCTCGGACCTGCAGCTGGCATTCCTGCTTGAATCCAGGGTGAGGTTGTTCAGCACCCCCTCAGTGAGCCGTGCCATCCCAGTGGGGGCAATTCCACAAAACAAGCAACGTGGCTATGCGGTGGTCTTCCCACGGCATCCACATCTGAAGAGCTGGGAGGGGCAGAAGGACCTTCTCAGACAAAGGAGAGAGATGAAAACCAGCAGGGCCCAGCAGGGGTTAGCTGAGATGGCCTGGAATAAGCTGAGGTTTGTGAGAAGCACCAGCCAAAATGACTTGAGTGGTCCCATTCCAAAGAAAACTGGCATGGGGAGAGGGCCTGCTCTGGATGATAGAAAGTTCCATGAAGCAGGAGAATCTGGTCAGCCAGCCAGAAAAGCATCAATGCTATGAAAAAAGTCTAGCCAGGGAGATGGAAAGGTTAGTGAGGGCAAGCTCAGTTTCTGCATCCTGTTTAAATTCCATTGAAGCTCTGAGAAAGAAATCTAGAAAGAAATCTAGAAAGAAAGAAAGAAAGAAAGAAAGAAAGAAAGAAAGAAAGAAAGAAAGAAAGGAAGGAAGGAAGGAAGGAAGGAAGGAAGGAAGGAAGGAAGGAAGGAAGGAAGGAAGGAAGGAAACTCCACCGTATGTTTTGAGAGTAATACAAAGGAAAAGCCAGGAGTGAGTCAGCAGGAGGATTTGTATTTGTGTCTGACCATAGACCCCTGTGTTCACTGGATGGGTTCCCTATTTGGACTCCTTATCTCACAATTGACCTGGATCAGGATATCACAGGAAGCTTATCATTTATAAATAATATGAATCTTGGAAGGAGGATTCAGCATTTACAAGGGTGGTGGCAGAGTGTAACAATAAAGAATTGAGATTAATTGGACATATAATGCGTATACAAGTAGGGTAGGTTGCAAGGGACTTGGCTAAGTAAGAATTCAAACTCTGAAAACGCAAGGGTACTCAGTCAACTCTTCACCATGTAGTTGCAAACAGCATCACAAAACACAGTGAAAGAAAGAAATCAAAGGACGCTATAAAGGTCTTGGCATGTCTGCCTTAGTGTGACTTTTTGTGTTACTGTAACAAAATACTTGAGGATAGTGACGGAGAAAGAAAAGAGGTTTACTTGGCTTACAGTGCTGGCGGCAGGACAGTAGTATAAGCAGCGCAGCGAGGATCTGTTAAGGGCCCTTTGGCTGCATCACAACACGACTGGACGCAAGAGAAAGTAGGGAGGGACCAGGCTCTCTATTGCAATGTGTTCTTGTGGGTGCTAAGATCCAGTGAGACCTGGGACATTGATCACTTCATGAGGGTAGTCCCCACTTTGTCACCTCTTTCACCTCTGAAAGCCCTCCTGTTTTCACAGGCATTGCGCTGGGAACAGCGTCCGGCCTGTGAACCTGTGGGACAAACTGTATCTCATCAACCTGTGCCTTGATGGACAGACACCTTCTGGAACACTGTGCTTAGTATTTATCTTCCAATTTCAGGTACCTAGTCCGGGGAGAGGTGTTTCGAAGAGGACTGTGGGAACAAAGTCATTTCGGATGGTTTGAAGACGCTCAGGGTCTTGAATGTGAAGTGGGGCTTAAAAGAGACGTTCTGGATGTCCTCTAAAATCTGACAGCCATCGCAGGGAGAAAGGTAACAGATGGCTCTGTGATACTCTGTGCTGGGGGAAAGATTAAGAATCACGACTGTAAATTTTAAGAAGAGCTTCAACTCAATACAGGGCGGAATTTTCTAGAATCAATGTCTTGAGCAGCAGTTAGCATCCCAGACATTGAAATGTCCATGCTGGGCGTCTGCACAGGAGGTTTTGGAATCTGTGGAGATAGAGCGACTGGATACGATGGAGAATTCCTAACGGTGGAAATATTAAGCACCGTGGCAGGCGGCGACTCATGAAAGGAGACCTTGAAGGCAGCTGTCTGCTGCCCCAACAGTAACGAAGGGATGGCTCCGCTCCCAGAGTTAGATTACTTTCCCCCTTTCACATGGAAGATTTGTAATAAATCAATAGCTTTGTTGGACCTGGATGAGGTTCTGGCTTTTCCCATTGGCAACAACAGGCTCTCATATGCCTGCAATGCAACCAGAGTAAAACTGACTCACTTTCCATGTGGTCAGGTGTGCAGAGAGCCCACGACTTCACTCACTTTTCCTGGATTGGGATGTTTCAGACGCTTCAACATCTGCCCTGTTCTATGTCTCCTACTGATAGCTGATGACATGTTGAGATGGCCCAGGGGCTGACTTTTTATACATATTCCTCCAAAAATCCCATAGCAGCTGTAACAGCTGGCTGTTTTCTGGAAATGGCCCCTCTATTATATTACTTTTCACATACACACTGTAGCACCTGCAAAGGTATGCCTGTGATGACCTTATAAAAGCTTGCCTTGGTTTCCCTTTACACACAAGGCACGTTTGATGAGAATCAGATGAAGCTTGAGGTCATAAGTGGTAGTTTGCCAGTGAATGAGCAAATAACAATCAATGCCCATGTCTTCAGGCAAAGACGCCAACAATTGTGAAATGGACACTTGCTGGGGAAACATGAGAATGCCTGCATTTCCACAGACTTGAGAGAACGCCTGGGTATTTGGAGGCCTGCAGGGATGAAGAAAACACGCCAAGTGCTTACAAGACTGATTTGCCTGAGAAAGTGACTCATTTTCCCTGTGTGTGTTTTTGTGTCGTTATAGCTCTGGTAGGCATATGCTACAAGGAATCCCCCAGGGCGGTCAGAGGCATCCGTAGATTATACTGATGCTGACAGTTCTGTTTCCAGCCTCCACCGATGACATAGTCTGCCTTCATTAACTCATATTAACACATGGAAATGAAGCTTACAGACCGTGGCAGTATGATTAGTTGTGAGTGCATTTACTCTGTGTGTGGGAGTGGGGGTGCACATGCACACATGTGTGCATGCATGTAGAGAGGCTCTACGCCTTATTTTTTCAGACAGAACCTGGAGCTCACCAATTTGGTTAGACTTGTTGGCTAGCATGCCCCTGTCTCTGCCTTCTCAATATGGAGACTGCAGGCGTGTGCCACCACATCTGGCTTTTTAAGTGAGCCTAAGGCTCCAAACTCAGGTCTTCATGCTTGCCCATCAAGCGTTTTACCGAATGAGCTACCTCCCCACCCCCTGATTGCAAATTACTCTTCCTCCCTGGCCAACTCCCCTTTCCCACCCCCATTTAAAATGACTTTTCAATAAGACTTCCTAATAAAGAAAAGAAACAGCCTCATAACTGCCAGATGTAGTGTTTTATGGAATGGATGAGTTATGAGTGGTCCTTGATCAGAAAGTAGATTCAATCTTCTCAGGATAAATCCATAACTGACTCATTGGGCCAGCAAAATAGTTCAGCCAATAGAGGTAGAGATGCTTGCATGCAGGCCTGACAATCTGAATTCGATCCCCAGATCCCACAGGATGGCAGGAGAGGACTGACTTCTGAGAATGGTCCTCTGGCCTCCACCCAACACCCATGACATGTGTATACTTGTGCACATGCACACACATTTACACATAAAGGGGCCTTTGCTCCCAACTAATCTCTTTGTTGTTGGTAAACCTGCAGATTTGGGAGCAGGACTGAACTGCATCATTATTGGACTCTGTGACCAGGAGTCACAGAAGTGTCCAGCTCTCTGTGAGTGCAGACCAGCTGCACACATATGTGTGTGTTCACCTGCATATACCGTGGAAGCCAGAGATGTGTGCAAGTAGTCTAGGCAGCTACCTGGCAATAAGAATGGACCAAACAAGACATCTTGGTTCTCAAGCTATACAGAGTCCTAATTTAGAACTAAAAAGGGGCTCGGACAAAATCCTAAAGTCTGCTGGATTGTGTTGGGAGGGGGACAACCTCGACTACTGCCTAGGCTGTAAACTAGACCATTTAATAGGGATTTCTGGAGGCAGGGCCCAGACGTCTGTATTTTCTAAGCTATACTGGCAATCACTGTGTGCATTAAGATCAAAGGACATCTGACTCTGGCCCAATCCTGTTATCTTAGATTCTTGGGTCCCTCAGTTAACCAGGACCAGAAATGGAGACAGAATCTTCAGTTCTGCCCTTTTAAGTACCAGATAAGTATCCCTTAATCAAAATGCTTGAAACCAGAAGTCTTAGATCCAGGGATTCCCTCCCTGCAAGAATAACGCAACCCTCAGGGAACAGAACTCAGGAGTAAATATCAAATCGTTTCTATTTCGTGGATGTTGTACTCACATTACCTGAAGGGAACCATCTTCAAGGTTTTAGTCCCATGCATTTTGGTCACGGTCACTCAACAGACGTCAGGTGACAACAGTCACTCAACAGACGTCAGGTGACAAATTTCTCCATTGCACCATCATGCTAACATTCAACAGTTTCAGATTTTAGATAATTTGCGATTTCAAGTCAGAAATGGCCAGCCCTTAGAAATAACTTGGAAGGGAAAAGTCATAAAGTTACTTTGTGTGTGTCCCTCTTCCGGGTTTACTGCTTTAATTGGGTTCCCACTTTTAGTTGGGTCCCCACTTCTGCCCAAATCTGTGCCCCTAAATCTTCCCTGTTCATATAACTGTGAGTGGTGTGTGCTTGTGATTCCAAGTATTTCTCTAACAAGGTGACTTCTGCTTCCTGGGATTTCAGTTTTCTCCCCTGTAACGGCGTTGGGGGTCGGTGCTACTGTTCCTGCAGTGGAAGTGTGGACTTTAAGCAAAGGGAAGAGAAGGCATTCTGATGAAAGCAAAAAAAGTCTCTTATGGTCCCGGAAGGGACCCACTGCTGGTGGTGCTGCCATTTAAAGTGGATGGACCTGAAAGAGTTGGCACAGTGTCTCTTTTGGGCCATTGAGGAAGCCACACACAGGCCCTGCCCTCAGGGACTCAAGCTGTCCCACCAATACAAGTGCTTTCGTGCAATGCAAAGAATAGATTAAACACTTTTTTTCTAAAAGAGAAATTGAGAAAAATAGTAATAATGGTTACACTAAAGAAAAAGATTACACAATTTTAAAATATATACAGGATTATCTATGTTGAGTGAGTTGTCAGTTTTTAAATGCTTTGGTGTGTGTGTGGGGGGGGGTGTCTGGTGTGGTGCGGTGTGTTACAGAGATTGAACTTTGAGTCGTGTGCATGCTAGGCAAGTGCTACTACTATTGAACTATGTCCCTGGCTCTTTGGTTTCTTTAATGTAAGATTCAAGAGCAACGTTTTCTGCAAGGATGTGTTATTATATGATAAGAAAACACAAACTAACATTTTGAACAAGAACATTTAGGCTCTTAGACAGAAGATCCAGGCTTGGGTGGCCAGCCCCTGGTGCCCTTGAGATGAGCAGTTTCCCAAACTTGCTTGTAGAAAGTACACCTGCTCCTGGAGGTGAAATATGTCGATACACCTTCATGCCTTAGTTTGGCAGGGGCTGTAAGATTCCTCCAAGGGAACAATTATGAGTTGGGAGGTGACATGTATGTGTTATTTTCATGTAACCGACATCAGTACTTGAACAGAAACAACCAAAGGAGAAAAGATTGAACTGTGTCTGTAGTTTCAGGGGATTACAACCCATTCTAGCAGAGATGGCATGGCAGTGCATGGCTGTGGAGCATGTGGTGGTAGCTGTTCACACAGGGGTGGATTAGGAGGTTGAAAGGCCAGGACCAGGGGCCAAGGTAGAGCCCAAAGCACCACCTTAGTGACCCAGTTCTGCTGGCTGAATCCCACCTCCTAGAGAATACACAGGCTCCCCAAACCTCCTAGATAAAACAACCTACCAGCTAGGTAACAAGCATTCAAAGCACTCACCAATGGGAAACATTCTAGACTGAAACTATAACACTACAGCTGGAAGAATCTGCTCCAGAGGTAGGGTACCAGCTCCTGACTGGAACAGGGGTTCTCAGAGCTACTGGGCCGCACAGCTTAGGGCTGATTTGTTGATGTTTGCTCAGCCTCACGGGTTTTGACAATCATTTACAGATTTTGGAACCTACTTGCTCATGGCACAAGGAAGTAGGGAAAAGGGTTTAGTCAAAGTAGCCTACTTGCCCCAAGAAGATGGAAGGAGGAAAGCCAGGGAAATGTGAAGAATGGCAAGGGTGGTGTGCCCATCTCTGCATCATGGGGTGGCTCTCTCTGTAGACACGGCGAGCACAAGAAGCATGGGGAGAGAATATGGATTCAAGGGTTACCTTAGTGCATAAGACATTCAGCAAATATTTACTGAAACTACTTGAGATTCGTACATGAGCCAAACAGAGCTGATGCCTAGTCAAGGAGTTTTATGTTAGTTAGTGCAGGACACAGACAAACAAGTCTGCAAGAAATAGGAAAGGTCTACAGAGTGGAAATATGCGCTGAGTGCCGGAGGCTAGAGAGAAGCAAGAGATCAGGAGGGTGGGAAGATTCAGATACACAGATTCATTTGGGAGTGGGGGTGGGGAGTCATTGCCTGGACTTCTCCAGGTTTGGAAGGGAATAAGGTGCCCCGTGGTCATTGGAGGAGTGTGAATTCCTCCAGAGGGATGGTGAGGGAGTTAGGAGCTGACAGGAATGGAGATGATCAGACCAGGAGTCTCACCCCCCAGCCTGTGAGCAGCAGTTTGAGGCTGACGCCCTTCTCAGCCTGGATGGCCTAATAAGGCTTCTTCCATCTTGCCTGCCCACAGCCTGGCCCGAAAGAAGATTCTCTGTTCTCCCTGGCAGGCACTGCCAAGCCCAGTGTTTAGGATTTCTGAGCACTTCTGAATGTTCTGGCCAAAGTCTCCATGTGACTTTCCCCTGAACATGGGGTGAGATGTCCCAGGGAGAGGGTGGAAGAAAGGCGCGCATGTGTGTGTGTGTGTGTGTGTGTGTGTGTGTGTGTGTAGGTAGAGGAGAGAAGAGGGGCCGAGGGGAGGAAGAGAGCTCAGGGAGGAGAGTGTCCTGTGTGTCCCTAGCACTGGGTTATAGGGAAGAAAAACGCTGGGGCTCTTGCTATTCACGGCCAGCACTGGTCAAGCCGCTGAAGCGAAGGAGAAAGGTAACAGACGAGGCAAATAGAAGGACCACTGAAAGGAGGCTATTTGGAGATGGGGACTCATCGCATCATACCTCATTCCCTGCCTCACCGGGGAAGAGACGCTGCCATTCTGGACAGTGGGCCACTGGATTGCTCCTTTGCTTTTAGACTCATTGTCCGCTGTTGCTGGAAGCTTCTAGAACAGAAAGCACATGCTCTCTACTTTGACTGAGACGGTGGGGGCCAGGGTAAGGCAGGCCTCTGGCTTGTCAAGCCTTTGTGTCTAAATGCCCTTCTAGGCTGTGTGTGTGGTTCTGAGTCATAATGACCCTGCTCTGCATCCCCCACGCAGCAGCAGGGAAGAGGTCTGTCTGCTTGTTTGGTGCCACTGAAGGGCACAGTTTGAAGACTAAGAGTTCCTTAGAGAGAGGAGAACAAAGCCAGTCAGTGACAACTTCATTTCCTGTCATGTCTTTATGTCTGAGCTGGCACAGGAAGTTGGGGGGGGGTCACCCATCCTGGAGGCCAGGCACATACGAAAGCTCTTTCAGCATAAGCTACATGACAGTAAGCAGTACAGGTGTGAGCATCAGTGGACATCCGCTCACCCAGCAACTGGCTGAGTCCTCAAGCAGGTGAGGGGCACGCTTTCCATGTTCCTGTCTGGTACAGTGTGTTCCTCAGGGCTGTGTTAGACAGCATGTTCACAGAGAGACCCGGAGTCCTCACTCAGGAAACATGGTGCTGGCTCAGCTTGGTCCTTAATGTGCTCTGAGAGTCTGGGTGCAGCCCTTTGCCTCCCAGGACCTTTGCTTATGATCAGGGCAACGTATGAGTCAGGTTAGCACAGTGTTTCTAGATCTCTACTGGTGGAGCCCAGATTATTTCAGAGAGGCCAGGTCCCAGGGCCAAAGAGAAGGTGAGTGAAGGAACAGAGGGAAGGCCCAGTGACTACCTGACTTCATTCATAGCATAGGCAGTCTCCTTAGATAAGAGGTATTACAGAGGACTACACTGTAATCGGCCATACTGTACTATACCACCCCACTATACTACATCCTACTGCACTGCACTAGACTACACAACACCCTCATCCCAGCTCCTATGCTCCACCAGCCTCACTGCGTTATACTGTTCTGTACCGTATTATACCATAGCACAGCACATTATACTGTGCCAAATTTCACTCCACCACGTGCTACCACACTCCATCCCCTTATCACAATCTACGGTATTATGCTATGCCATATCACACCATAGTATGCCGCACTACTGTATTATACCACATTACTATATTATGCTATGCAATGTCATAGCATGCTTTACTATATTAAAGTATGTTATCCTGCACTATACTATCCTACACTAAGCTGCGCTGCACAACACCATACCCCTCCATACTCCACTGTACTCCACTGTACTGCACTCCACTGTGCCATACTATATTGTCCTACACCACACCATACACCACCGTACTGTACTGTTCTATCACTACATTAGTCTACACTACACTGTGCTACATTATACTACATTTCACTCTACTGTGCTCTAAGGTGACAGACTTCAGTGCAAACCCAGATCGGAAAGAAAGCCTACACTGTGTAGCATGTGAAAAAGGCTATGAATCAGGGCTTTCTGGGGCCCCGCTCACCAGCACTATCTGATTCTATTATTCATTAAACAGCCCTGAGCAGTGCCAGCCAAGATGGGCAGTGGTAACTTTGCTTATTTAGGAGCTTGAAAAAAAATGTCAAGAATTCACAAGCATAAAAACAGCCCCCGGCTCCTCATTTGTCTAGAGAACAAAACAAGCTTGCTCCATGGAGCCTGTGGGTCTGACCATCAGGCAGCACAGCCCTCTCTGTGCCCAGGACTGCTTTCCCTCTCATGTGGAGTCTGTGCCCCTGGCCACTGGGACATATGTAAGCAGGTAATGTCCCAGCCAAGGCCAGGGGTGCTGGGCATATGCAGGAAAGCAGCTGCAGGACTGGACTCCGTTCTCGATGGATGATGTACTGGTATTTTGTAGTGTTTACAAGGAAACTTAAGATCTATGGCACATGGCAGGATGGAAACCCCACTGTGCTGCATGCACAGGCTCTATTCCACCTGGTGAAGGGAGGCCTTGATCTGCTGAGGATGAACTGGGTGAGTCAGGCAAGCCTGAGACGCGGCTGCAGGAGGGTGATAGGAACCAGGTCTCCCTCAGAGAGACCGCTTTCTAGGACCTTCCTTCCCTTGCCTTCTGTGTGAAACAGACAGGGCCAAGATGGATCTCAGTGGCCAATCACATTATATTCTGAACGACACGAAGAGACCAAGTGCTGTTTCACAGAGAAAATGCTGAGTTTCAAGCTGCAAGGCCATGTATGGAGCAATCGTTCGTCCAGTTCAGCACTGGCTTCCCTGGTGGCTTTCCGATTCTTTCCTTCACTCAACAAGTATCTATCAGATGTCCACCAAGTGTCTAGCCCTGATTTAGAAGCCTGGGTCACACCAATGAACAGCAAGAATGCAAATCCCCTCCTCGGAGGAACCCCTATTCTGTGTGCCATACGTCATGTCCTCCATCTCATGAGAGATGTGTTCTTTGCAAGTCTGGGGAGATGAAGGCATGGAGGTGGGACTGGGGTGTGAGACACCATGCTGAGTCAGAGAAACTGCTCAGAGATTTCATCTCTCTTAGGTAGCATGGGTCTTTGGAATGGCGAGAAATAAATGCCTTTATGAGCTACTCAGTTTGTGGTATTGCGTTAGAACACTCCAAATATATGAGTCTGTTTCCTCATCATTAGAGGGGGTAGTAATGGTTCCTTCCTCCTCGGGCTAGACGGTTGCAGGAAGGCCGGGACAATGCTCAGTCTGACTCCCGACACACAGCCCGCGGACTGTGGCGCTGTCGGTCCTCAGCCTACGCACTGCACCGCAGCAGCTCCTGCTGTTGGCCCGCAGTTTGGTTGCCATGGTACCGTGCAGGGAGCTTCTGTAAGATGTGGTGCCGCTGGTGCCCTTTGCCTTTCCTTTGTCTGGTACCCCGGGGAAAGGAATGGCAAGCTGTCCTCGGGTCCACAACAACGATCTTGGCTACTCCTTGCCAGGTGGCTAAGCGCCACCTCTGCCATCCGGTGGGCCTAGATGGGGCCTTTTTCTCTTTTCAGACTTGGCTGGAAACAGGTTCTTGGTGAGGAGGCTCACGCTGTGTCTTTCCCTCCTAGCCTCCCCAGTTTCAGGCTCCCTGAAGCCTTTCTATTGCGTAGGAAGGCTTAGTGCTGCCTTGAACTGTCTGTGTGACTTGAGGCTGATTACTCAACCTCTCTGGCCTCAGAGTCTGCATCAGCAGACTAGAAACAGCAATGCTTGCTGCTGAGGGATGCTATAGGATCAGGCGAGACAGAAAGGCAGAGGGCTATACAATTTAAGGCACTCCAGATTCTTAGCACGGATCTAGTCAGTACAAATCATTGTCTGCCCAGCATGTCTGACCATGCAAACTATGTTCATATATTTGGAGTGTTCTAACACAGTACCACAAACTGAGTAGCTCATAAAGGCATTTATTTCTCGCCATTCCAAAGACTGGGAAATCCCCAGTCGAGATGCTGGTGAACCCTGTGTCTTGTGAGTGATTTCCTGGGCTTACAGATGGTGCCTTCATTCTGCGTCCTCACGTGCAGGAAAGAACGAGAGAAGCAGCGAACATCTCTTTCATAAGGACACTAGTCCTACCATGAGGCTCTGTCCTCAGGACCCCATTGTACATCATCCTGGGGTTTAGGCTTTCCTGAAGGAATTGAGGGTGT
This sequence comes from Peromyscus aztecus, assembly GCA_902168405.1. Classification (NCBI taxonomy): domain Eukaryota; kingdom Metazoa; phylum Chordata; class Mammalia; order Rodentia; family Cricetidae; genus Peromyscus; species Peromyscus aztecus. Next base: position 665 of record CABHPQ010171498.1, on the reverse strand, counting down.
GGGTAGAGCTCATCTCTGTTAGCGTTACCATGAGACTTCAGTACAGCACTCTGGCAACCCTGCAAAGCCCTGTCACCCGGGAAGCCTATGCTGCAGCCACAGTTCTCTGAAAGGCCAGCTTCACCCCTCCATGCCATCTCTCCACAGAGGCCTGTGTGTTGGCGAGGCTCGCTGTGCCTATTCCTGTTGACGAGCAGCTGCCACGTCCCCCCTGAAAGCATGGTCCTACCATCTCTTGTAGGGCATTGTTTCTGGAACTGTGACTTAGAGATCAAATATAAGACCTCCTATCTGCTGGGAGCTGTGAATACTGCGTTGCTTTCCAAGGTTTCAGTGACCCACAATCAACCACAATGTCAAATATTAGATCAAAATTTCCAGAATAAACAGTCCTAAGTTTTGAATTACATGTGGTTCCCATTCACTTGGTTAAATATTGAGCTGTCTGGGCCCATCCCACCCAGCCGATGGGGTTACACCAGCCTGCTGCTCAGTAGTCACTGGGACTATTAGATCAACTATCCTGATACACTGTTTGTGAGTCAGGCAGATATAGAGATTGCCTAGCAAGCTGGGACTCCAGTTGACATAGACTAGCAGCGAACCTAGCAATGTAGAGTTCCCACCTGCAGTGAGCTGCACACACACTCCACATCAAAGAATGA
>CABHPQ010171497.1:15393-48055 GCA_902168405.1 Peromyscus aztecus | reverse complement strand
GGGGCAAGTAACCCTTTCACAGGGGTGACCTAAGACCATCTTGAAAGCACATATATTTTACATTATGATTCATAATAGTAGCAAAATTACAGTTATGAAGTAGCAACAAAAATAACTTTATAGTTGGGGGTCCCCACAACATGAGGAACTGCATTGAAGGGTCAGAGCATTAGGAAGGTTGAGAACCACTATTTAAAGAAAAATATATTTCTTTTTAGTGAGTTAGTAAGCCCAAAGTGTGGGAGGCCATTTTTGTAACACACTAAACATACACAGTTACTAAGAGTCCCTTTACTTAAGGCCGCCAGAGGAGAAGAGACACCAGCTACCACAGGGCAAGTCTCTGTGCTGGCTTGGGTATTTGCCTGTTTGTGAAGGAGATGGCCATCTAACACGAGGCATCCATCTCTGAGACCAAGAATCATACTGCAGTGTATGGGTCCTACAGCCAGGGTGTGATCCACATCCTAGAACAGAATAACCAGGATACTGCTAACCAGCTGTAGAGCACAACACACCACATTCCTGACAGGAGTGAGATGCTACCCAGGGAGAGTCTGTAGGATCCTGTAGTCAAATGTGATTGGTAGCTAGCCACTCTGTACTGAACACTTGCCCAAGATGAGCAAAACCACAGTCTAAACAAGAATGAATAGAATGATCAAAGGAACTTTAATCAAAGGAAATAGGTTTTAAATGTATTAGTCATACTTTGGAATACCTTTCAACAAAAAGGGCGTACTGCAGACAAAGCCCCCGACAAGCACCATTCTCTCAGACAAGATTCTAGGAGAAAGAGGGCAAAAATAGAAAACATACCATGAAAGGCCGTTCCTGTTCAAATGTAGAGCTGGCAGCGTCCAAACACACAATAGTCAGAGCTGGGATTGTGTCAGAAAAGGTGCAAAGAAGTTTTGTAGTGGTGTGTTATGTGAGGCTGAGCTGAGCACTGAGGCAGGCAACCTGGAACAGCAAACAGCTGCATGTGGGATGCAGCTGTGGACATCCTCGGGCTGCACACACATAAGCCACCATACACACCTTTCAATCCCCACACAACTAACTGTGAGTGTGATTACCCCATCCTCAGAAAATAGAACTGAGTCTATACCTAACAACCTCCCTGGGTCCTAGATATGGTCATGGGAAGAGCTGGTTCCTAACATGTCCAGATCCCAACGCTATTTGATGGAGATAGGGAACTGTACCAAAGCTGTGAACTGCTGTCATCTGGACATACAGTGGCCATTGCAATCATGTACTCACAGCAGTTGTCTTTGTCTACATAAGAAATACAGGATATCAAGCTAGTCAACATTCCAGCATGGATTGGGAGGGGTTCAGGAGGCTCCATCCCTACTTAAGAAGCTATTGACAATTGGTGGCTTCTAGGAAATGAGTCATTTTTCTTTGAGATTGTTGCTTCTGGTAGGTAGCTCATGCTCTGATGGATGACCCTACACTCACATGTATGCAAGCAGCACTAATTGGACTCAGTGGATTATAAAAACAGTAGCAGAGGTATAAAGGCCTTTGGGTGGGGCCCAAAGGCAGGGAAAGAAGGAAGTTAGGGGTGGATATGATAATGACATATTGTACATATGTTTGAAATTGTAGTTGATTAAATAAAAAATACTCAGGACTAGAGAGTGATTAAAACCACTGGCTGCTCTTTCAAAGGATCCAGGTTCATTTCCCAGCACCAACATAGTGGCTGTTCTGGCTAGTTTTATGCCAACTTGACACAAGCTAGAGTCATTTGGGAAGAGAGACTCTCAATTGAGAAAACACCTCCACAGGATTTGCCCACAGACTAGTCTGTAGAACATTTTTTTAAATTTGTCATTGATGTAGGAGGGCCTAGCCCATCGTGGGTGGTGCCACTGCTGGGCTGGTGACCCTGGGTGTTGTAAAAAAGGCAGGCTGAGCAAGGTATGAGGGAGCATCCTCTCATAGCCTCTGATTTAGTTCTTGCCTCCAAGTTCCTGCCCTGTTGGAGATCCTGCCCTGACCTCCCATGGTGAAAGACTGTGACCTGGAAGTGTAGGCGAAAGAAACTCTTTCCTCCCCAAGTTCCTTTTGGTCATGGTGTTTTATCACAGCAACAGAAATCTTAACTAAGGCAGCAGCTAACAGCCATCTGTAACTTCAGTTCCAGGGGATCCATCACCCACCTCTTGCCTCGACAAGCACAGTGGGCACACACACTGTGCACGGACATAAATGCAAGCCAAGCGTGCATACAAAAATAAAAAAAAAAACACTCTTTTTTAAAGGAAAGAAATGTAACAGATACAAAATGCTCTTAGGTCCTAAGGAAAATTTCAGTGATCTAGAGAGCAACAGACTGATGTGGCTTTGTGTATGAGGAGAGAACAGTCCAGTGGACACTGGCTGTACCCTGAAGGGCCTCTAACCCTCAGCACCAGACAGGAACTAGTGAGCCACACCGATACCTGCCCCATTCCTATGCGAACACAGATGTCACACAAAAGGAGACCTTCAGAGCAGCCTTTTCAGGATCACCACAGGACCAAGCACCCCCCACCCCCGACATTTGCTTCAAAACAGAGCAATGATGTAAACACAATGCCTAGAGACAAGCAGAAAGTAGGCAGCAGTAGCCATTTCACAGCAAACCTCGGGAAGACACAGCCCCACCATCTGTCACTGCCAATTTAAGATGAAGAGCTTTGTTACTTCACAGACTCTCAGTTTCTTGTTAACTACATGGAACCAAGAACTGCAGATCTCAATACAGGAGTTTCAAAGTTAACTGGCTGGAGCGTCAGAAACTGACTTTAAATTCAGAAGTAGAGATGACATTGAGTTACTAGAATGGTGGGAGTGGGGGCATGAAAGGAAGAACCCAGAGAGTTTGTGTGGAAGTTATAGCAACAAAATGTTTCCATTTTCCCCCAAAGAATGGTCTTCCCCCCTCGGGGAAGTTCATCCTCTTCAACTGACCATGCCGCTTGAAGGAGGGAACACATCAGGAGGTGAGAGAGGAAGAGGAATGTAGCTGGAATTTTCTCCGGTCCCACCCGGCCAGTGGTCCTGCAGCTGCATATAAAATAATCATTCAGAGGCTTATATTAATTACCAATTGCATGGCCTATGGCAGGCTGCTTGCTAGCTAGCTCTTATAACTTAACCCATTTCTATTAATCTGTAAGTTGCCATGTGGCTGTGGCATTACCGGTCTGCTGGCATCTTGCTGCTCCTTTAGCGGCGACAGCTGGCATCTCTCCTTACTCTCCTTTCTTCTCTCCATATCTCTGATTGGATTTCCCATCTGCCTCTAAGCTGCCTTGCCATAGGCCAAAACAGCTGTATTTATTAGCCAATGGGAGTAACACATATTCACAGCATACAGAAGCATCCCACAGCAGAGGAGGAAAGGGACAGCCACTAATGAACTACATCAGTTGACCCATCCTGCCCACAGTGGAACTCACAGCTAGAATGCCCTCACCCGGAAGGAAGAACTGTAGATAGCTAAGAAGGAAAGGGAGACAGAAGATAATACCAAGAGCCAGCAGAGCCTGGCTTTGCCTCTGGAATTTACAGTGTTCTCTCACTGAATGGCACTCACACTCTGCCTCCTCTGTGAGGGCTGAGTTTGAGAATGTGTAAACCAGTCAACAACTATGGAGAGTTAGCCATTTTAATAATTCTTTTATAATATGATGTAATAATGTCATCACTACTTTAAAAATCCTTAAAGGGCTGGAGAGATGGATGAGTGGTGAAGATCATTACAGTCAAGGGGACCAGATTCGGCCTATGGAATGGGGGAAACTTCAGCAGTTATACACCTGACAGAGGGTTAGTATCTAGAACTAAAAGAATTGTACATCAAGAAAACAAATAGGAGTCAGACGTGGCAGCACATGCCTTTAATCCCAGCACTCAGGAGGCAGAAGCAGGCGGATCTCTGTGAGTTCGAGGTCAACCTGGTCTACAGAGTGAGTTCCAGGACAACTGGAGTTCCATAATGAGACCCTGTCTCAAAAAGAGAAAATAAAGCAAAGAAAAAAAAAAAGCAAATAGGGGGCTAGAGAGATGGCTCAGAGGTTAAGAGCACTGGCTTCTCCTCCAGAGGACCAGAGTTCAATTCCACATGGTGGTTAACTTCTGCTCCAGGGGATCCAGCACCTCCTTGTGCACTGAATTCTTGTGGTGCCCAGACATACAGGCACACATGCAGGCAAAAACATCCATACACATAAAATAATAATAAAACAAAATAATTTTATAAAAGAAAACAAATAATACAATTTAAAAGTAGGATAAGAAACTAAGCGGAGTTCTCCAGGAATGGAATGCAAATGGCTCAGAAACACTTTTTAAAAGTTAACATCCTTGGCCTTCAGGGAAATGCAAATTAAAACTGAGATTTCTGTCATCTTGCCCCAGCCAGGATGGCCAAGACTAATAAAAGAAATGATAGCAGAAGCTGGTTAGAATGTGGGGTATGGGGAACACCTATCCATTGCTGGTGGGGGTACAAACTTGTACAGCCATTATGGAATTTAGTGTGGCGATCCCTCAAACAGCTGAAAATAAATCTACCCCAAGATCCACCTATATCACTCTTGAGCATATACCCAAAGGACTCTACATCTTACTACAGAGGCACTTGCTTGTCCATGTTTATTACTGCTCTATTCATAATAGTGAGAAGTTGAAAACAGCCCAGATGGCCATCAACTGATGAATTGATAAAGAAAATGAGGTACATTTATACAATGGAACATTATTCAGCTGTTAAGAAAAATGAAATTATGAAATTTGCAAATTAAATGGATTGAGCTAGAAAAAATAAATAAATAAGGTAACCCAGACCCAGAAAGACAAATATTGCATGTTTTCTTTTATATGTGGCTATTAGCTTTTAAGTTTCATATATGTATGCTTCATTAATAATATGCACAGAGACTGGGTAACTAGCAAAGGACCAGGGGGAAGGAGGGGATCATCTAAGAAAGGGTAATGGAATATAGTGTTATAAAAAAAAATAAAAGGAAGATTAGATAGAAGGATTAAATCAAGAGAAGGATGGGAGAGCAGGGTAGAGTAAGGAATGTGGGCAGGGATATCTAACACTAAAGGCCTTTTGAAAGACTATACTGAATGTATGACTGTAAAATCTTCTTAAATAGAGTTATCATATAAGGGAAGAGGCAGTACCACATCTACACATCATATGCTAGCTACCAAATGAAATCCCAGCACCAGTAATGGGTTACATCTTGAGTCACTGGCCAAAGAGGTCCCATAGACACCCTCACCCCAAACACTGCAGGCTATTGCCGATGCTATTGGTTACCCTCTCCAACATGACAATAGGACCCTGTTGCTGAAGACACCAAATATTTATGTCATTGAGCAAGGAGAAATTGAATGGGTGCTCAGCTAAAAGCTTCAATGCTGTTGATCAGTGCTTCTAGTGCTAAAAGTTACTATGGATGCTGTCAGAGGAGAGAAGTAATCATCAATCTCATCCAGCTATGAACCCTGCTAAGTATAATAGAAACCTGTCTGCAAGGTATGTCCACTGGTACAACGGTGGCATCAACACTGTGGGAGCAACCAACTACTTTTTCAAGCTGGAGCTAAGGCCCACGCTATGAAATGGAACTCATATCTGATATCATTAATGAGGCCCAAAACCTGAGACTAGATATGTCATGGGCTTGGAACACAGCAGCAAAGTGACTCCTCAGGACAAAGACTATACTCATCGACCATTGCATCACTCAGCCCTCAGCAGTACTCAGCCCTAAACTGGATGTCTTTATCATAACCCTCCCTTCAAGACTCAGAGATCGGGCTAGAGAGATGGCTCAGAGGTTAAGTGCACTGACTGCTCTTCCAGAGGTCCTGAGTTCAATTCCCAGCAACCACATGGTGGCTCACAACCATCTGTAATGAGATCTGGTGCCCTCTTCTGGCCTGCATACATGCAGGCAGAACACTGTATACATAATATAATAAATAAATCTTTAAAAAAAAAAAAAAGACTCAGAGATCTGTGTGGAAGAAGAAATCAATGTGGAAAAAGATTGTAAGAGCCAGAGGTGGTGGACGACCCCAAGGAAACGGTGTTTTCCATACACAACAGGGCTGATACACATGAACGCACAGAGGATGTGACACATACACAAGACCTGCACAAGTTCAACCCAGACAAAAATCCAACACAAAGTAGGATAAGTGGACACAAAGTCTTGCCTGTAACTAAGAAGCTGTTTGTAATTGATAGCCTCTGGAAAAGGGAAAATACATTTTCTTCAAAGGAGTGACAGTGGGTACGTCAACCACACTCCAGGATAGGCCTCATGCTCAAGAGTAGTTGATCAACACAAAATGGACTCCCTGTTGGTTTTTCTTGCATGTATGGGGCAGGGGATTGGTTGGGTTTGGGTTTGTTTGTTTCTTCTAAGAGAGAAAGAACATGAATTTGCATGGGGAGAGAGGAGGAGAGGATTTGGAAGGTGAGAAAAGGGAAAGAATATGATCAAAATATATCATGTGAGTTTTTTTTAATTTAAAAAAAAAAAAGAAAAGAAAATGGTCTCTATTTGGATTTCCAGTTTCTATTGATACCATTTTCAGAGAAGAGAAAGCTTAAACTAAGAACATAAGTGGTTTTACAGGTGAGGGATCCCAGCAAGTGATCATTTGCCCTTCACTCTTCTCATTCAACACTATTTGACATTGGCCGTGTCCTCCACAACGCAGCACATGCAGATGCCCAGCAGCTAGTTCCCGGCGTTTACTTTCAGGATGTATGGTAGTATGGGAACCAAAAAGAATGCTCCTTTCCCCCAACAACCTTTGGGAGTGAAAGTCACAAGAAGAGCAACCCTGGAGAGGGTGTCTGAGCTGGCTTACCCCAGTGATCAGATCAGTGACTACCCTAACTGTCATCATAGAGCCTTCCTCCAGTAACTGATGGAAGCAGATGCAGAGATCCACAGCCAAACACCAGGTCAAGCTCCAGGAGTCCAGTCAAAGAGAGAGAACAAGGATTCTTTGAGCAAGGGGCATCAAGATCATGATGGGGAAACCTACAGAGACAACCAAACCAAACTAGTGGGAACTTATGAAGTTTAGACCAACACCACGGGACTGGACTAGGCCCTCTGCACAAGGGAGACAGTTGTGTAGCTTGATCTGCTTAAGGAGCCCCCTGGCTGTAGGATCAGGATCCATCCCTGATGCATGAGCTGGCTCTTTAGAGCCCACTACCTATGGTGGGACACTTCACACAGTCTTGAGCAGGGGGAAGGGCCTTGGACCTGCCTCTACTGAATGTACCAGGCTCTGCTGACTCCCCATGGGAGGCCTTACCTTCTTGTAGGAGGGAATGCAGGGTGGGTTGGGGGCCGGGGATTGGAGGGGTAGGAGGAGGGAAGAGGGGGATCTGTGATTGATATGTAAAATGAATAAAAATTTCTTAATAAAAAAAGAAACCCTAGAACTATGGACCCAAGTGACTGGGACCATGGCGGCAAACACTATTTAAGATAGCCAGAACAAGGGCTCAGTCTCAAAGGATTTTCCTACTAACCTTAATTAAAGCTGAGCACTGATTTAGAAACATGGCTGAGCCAGAAGATTGTTAATGGAAAAACACTAACCTTTACTTCATCAAAGGTCACTGCAAACACTAGATACATGAGTAAGTCTCAAACATACATTTAAAGGATTTAGTTAACTAAAAATATTAATTCTTGAACATTTTTTAAGTTAGTGAGACTGTATACATTGAGATACTAATTTCCAGAGGACATACTCATGAGTCAGCAAGCTGGCTACCCATTCTATTGGACACTGCATGCCCCTAAGTTTCAGCATTGGCAGCCATGGTTTATGAAATGTTTCCCACACAATCAGGTTTTTAAACATTTCCCAAGAGGTAGTACATCTGGGAATCTGTTAGAAGGATCCTGTGGAAACTTTAGGAGGTAGAGCCTAGCTCGGGGTGAGTCATTAGGAACACGCTTTAAAGGCTATACTTCAGCTGTTGGTTCCAGTCTCCCTCACTGCTTCTTGGTCTGCTGTGACTGATGTAAAGACTCTCAGCTACATGTTCCTGCCACCACCAGCTCAACCATACCTTCCCACCCATGTTGATGGTGTAAGGACACTCTGCTCTGTGTTCCTGCCTCCACAGGCTCAACCATACCATCCCCTCCATGATGATGGTGTAAGAACGCTCTGCTCTGTGTTCCTGCCTCCATAAGCTCAATCATCCCTTCCATGATGATTGAAATCCCCTGAAACTATGAGCCAAAAATAGCCCTTCCTTCCATAAGTTGCTGCTGTCAGATGCTAGATACAGACACACTGCATCACAGCAGCACAAAAGCTGTTGAAACAGAACTACGGTCCCAGAGAAGTGGGACCATAGTGGTGAATAAGCCTGACAGTGTAGATCTTGAACTTTGGGAGCTGCCTTATAGGATGAGCATTGGAACAACAGGTGCCAATCAAATGCTCCAGAGGATGAAAATGCAGACTCATTTGAAAGGAGAGTGTGTATTGGGTGCCATGCTAGAAAGGGGACCCTTAGTTATGTGTTTTCCTGGGTTCAGTGGCAGCTCAAGCACCTAGGCCACCATTGCTCAATTTCTTATTAAGTGAATGGAATGAAAGCGTTTAAATATGCTACAGGGATCCCAGGATGACATTATGATTATAAAGTAATTTCTAGGGAGGCTTAAGGACAAACTCTGGTCACCACAAGTGGCCAAGCCATCAAGTCTTAGGAACTACACTTGCAGAGGCTCCCTCCTAACATGGCCAGGGTCAGACACCCAGCCACCTGAGAGTCCTGAGTAGGAAAAATGAGGTAAATGTTGGACTCCCTCTGCTGAGAACTTAGGTCACCTGTGCCCTGAGAGCTGATAGGAAAGGTCAGTAGCCAGATGAGGAGGATGTTAATGGATATTAGGTAACCAGCTCTCACAACAGGGGCCATGCATACTTCTGGGAACAATGGAGTTAGCTCTCAGCCACCTACAGGGAGCACTGTGAAAGTTCTCAGGCACCTCTCCCCCACTTACCTCCAGGGAGACACCTAGATCCATCTCACAATTCAGCCAACACCACTCTAGTCACTCACCATGAGCCCCTTGGATAGGGCCACCAATATATTTCTGGGTAAATTTGGCTTTCCAGAGCTTTTACCTCTGCTGTGAAAATGTCTTCTGCATAATTGAGTTGATTCTGCATGGAGCTCAATGGCATGATGATAAACATGGAGAATTATACACTGAAGTCAGTAACACCATGTGTTTGCTTGCAAGGGCATTTGCTGAGATGTAATGATGAAGTCACAGCCACTGCCCTGAGTACAGAAGGGACACCAGTGCTTTAAACTGAAAAAAAAAAAAAAAATAGACCTTTCTCTGTGGGGAATATATGTATATTCATTTTCTCTTTGAAGATGCCTTTTCAAAGAGAAGTGCTTGCAAGAGGATTAGTCCAGACTTCCGTGGCACCAACTGTGATAAATAATTCCAAGACACAAGACACCCAAGCCAGCAGAGTCTAGTGTGGCTCAGTAGCAAGTCCATCCTCATGTTTTGGGGTCTGCAGATCATGGCTGCTCAACAACATCTCTGAAGGAAAGGCACTCATCTGTCGGTAAGGCATATTCTTCTCTGGTGTCGCCAGCTCCCAGGGTGATGGGTAGAGACAGTGCCTTGAAGACAGCATGGGACTCAACAGCTCCCTCTCAAGAGACAGGAAAATCTCAGCAGTTACTTGACTACCACAAACCCTAGATTGGCAGGGGTTAGGGGAGACAAATCTAGTTACCCATCCATACTCTGTCTGCCTTGGATCTCCCATGGAGTCTCTTAACTGTGAGACGAGCAGGAACACAGACATACACACCCTTCCAAATGACTCTGCCCCCTGTGTTGAAGAACAAAATTCCATTTTCCTTTACTTTTGTACCTCACTGCTTGGCACTGACCTCTACACGGTGTGTGGCCTTCCAACTACAGAAGAGGTGGTGGTATATATTGGGAGTCTATCATCCATCCCTCTGGGTATGGAGACTTAGGAGTCAGCATATCAGGCCCTGTTCTCATGGATTCTGCATTCTGATAGGGTAGACAATAGTCAACTCTCCTGCAGGTCATGTAACTCACCTTACAGACAGATGGACGCCTCTCCTTCAGTGGCATTGCCTCACTCTGGGCTCTGTTGCCCCCTTCCTTCCAAACAAAGTCCCTAAAGAAAAAAAAAGTTCTCTCTTCCACTGCAACGATCTCCATCCTCCTTGGATGAGTGGAGATGCTTTCCTCAGACTCTGAGCTGTGTCTACTGTCCAGTAATTCCCCTGTGGTCCTTGTCCATGGTTTTTCTCTCCTCATAGTATGAGGCTGCAGGAGAGAGTAAGCTTCTTCTCTCATTAAGCAAGTTCTTCAGCCCACCAATGACTAAGGCCTCATGAGCAGGATGCACCTGAGCAGACACTGCCCGGCAGCACAATTGCCCGATACAACAGAGACCACGTGGTGTCTGCATAGCCACCAAGACTCTTAACCGCAGTCTCTCAGTTCACAGGGCTTTCCACACTCAGGAGTGGCTCATGCTGTGCTGAGGCAACGGTGCAATGCTAGTCAGCCCATCCATCGCAGCAGCTGTTTCGCACCATGTGGTTCATTCGCCTTCCTCACGATGGAGAGAGAAGGAGAGAAGCAGACGTGTCTGTACCACCTCCTGACCCACCGCTACTGTGCTGGGAAAACTTAACCCCGCTCTCAAGTGGGATGACCAGGAAGCACCAGCAGTGAGCCCCCTGGCACTGCCACTCTTCTCTGGTTTGTCTTTATTCATTCACTCATTTAACCTTTACTGGGTCTGTGCCCAGCACAGTTCTAGGAGCCACAGACAGACAAACAGACACCACCTAGAGCATACTCCAGCAGAACAAAGAGACCTACCAACACCTCAGCTCCCCATCTCAGTGTTGTCTCTGACTGTCACACCTGGCCAGAAGGGAGTGGAGGAGATAACGGCCTTTACGGTCTTGGTAGGATACGTGGGCTTTTAGCAGCCTCGGTGAGCTGTCTAGATGGAGGGGTAGATACAGGATGCTGCCGCCCATGGCTTTCAGTTTTATCTTTCTAGGAAATCACTGGAAAATGGAAAAACAGAGCATGGTCTCTGAGTACTAAGTTTACGCTGCAGCAGACAGTGGTGGGGTGTCCTGGGGGAGCTTGGTGTGGGATAAAATCAGATCCAGTGCAGATGCTGCAAGGAAGACTTCATAGACATGGTCATATCAAAGTCAGTGAGCTTTAGAAACAGATGGCCCTCCACAGCATGGGTGAGCTGCATCCAACATGAATGCTTCCAGTCAAAGTCTGAGGCTTCCTGAAGGATTTCTGCTCCTCCCCCATCAGCAACATCAACCCTGGGCCCAAGACTCAACAATGACTCTGCCTTGAACTTTGTTCTGCCCTGCATCCCTCCAACTTCTCATGAAGACTTGAGACATGCTATGTAGTCTCCAAAGTTGCCTGGAGTTACCACACCTGCCCTACAGACTCAGGACCTTCAGTCTTCAGACCTGTCGACTGAGTGGGTAACTAGAGTTTCAATTTCCATCTCTTGAAGCTGTTGTGTAGCAGTTTCCTCTGAGATTAAATCTCCCATCTTGGAGGGAACCTTCTTAAAGCAAGTTGTTTGCAGAGAGATAAAACAACAGGGTGGTCATCTAAGGGGCAGTGAAATACTACCAGGGAAACTCCTTAAGATGGCAAATCAACAACTTGAAATAGCTTCAGGAAGTCCCTGAAACTGACCAAATTCATTAGTTCCCTCCCTCCCCAAAAGTATATGAACAGTAAAGACTGCTGAAAGAAGACTATCAGACAAGCCCAGCCACCTGGGGGAAAAAAATGGAACAGGCAAGCAGCCTGAAGGAAAGATGTTCAGACCTGAGCCACCTGGAAAGGACACTCTCCAACCTGTTATCTGCCTGCAGGCTGTGCAGAGCACTATGTGCTTTCAGTTTTTATGATCTGCTAGGTAAGTCTAGATCCGGTCAAGTTGGTAATCAATATTAATCAGTGGCAAAGCCCTTGCCATGTGAGACCTTCACCTACAAGTATGAAACAAACCCCATCTCTACCAGCTCACCAATTCCAAACAGGGCAGAATTAATCCAGGCAGCCGTTGCTCCTGAATGCAGCTACAGAACTTTTAAAGCTCGCATGGAAAACTGCAGGGACTGTTTTCTCCCAATGCCCACGTACAGTAGCTATCTCCTTCTAAGGATGTAGCGCCTCTGAGCTGGGCAAGCTGTCACAGCTGTAACACCTTGGTAATCCCAGCACTCAGAGGTCCAAGGCAGGAAGACTGTGAAGCCAAAGCTAGCCTGGGCTGTACAGTGTCGTGTTTGAAGCCGCATCCTGCAATCAAGGACAGCACAGTCATGAGGCTCCAGAACAAAGAGATGACAGATCATGTCACCCCTCCAAGGAAGCTCAAGAAACCTCTACAGACAAGTAGAAACAGCACCCAGCTGCAGTCCTGAGTCAATCTTCCTCCTTTGGAATAATAGGCTATACTCTGGCAAGGAATACTAATCCACAGTAGGACTGTCTACCCTCTGGCTAAGGCTGGAAACTCACCATACATGGGAACACATATGACTAGACACATCCCATGGACCCTTGGAGAGGAGACACAGTATTGTCCCACCATAACTCTCATTGATGCTGCCTTCCTGCAACCCAACCTGCCTCCCAACAGGGGATGAGGACAGCGTACCAGAGCCCTGGATGTGGACAGGGGTTGAAGACAGTAAATCCCCACATAGCCTGCCCTCCTGGACCTGCTGCATTCCCCCCTCCCTGAGAGTTCAGCCAGAAGCAGAAACTATATGGGTAGGACAGGCAGCCCAGATCCATGCCCAAGCTCTGGTTGGGGCATGAGGGGCCGGGATCTTAGCACCAGGCAAACAAGTCCCATAGGCAGGATGGTTCTGGGTGAGACCAATCAGAGTTTTAAATCAAAGCACATTCATCCCACCATCCCTGGGGATATCTTGTCAACTCCTTTGATTTGGGCTGCAAAGGACAGAAGGACAGAGGGGCAGGAAGGATAAGAGCCTGAAAACATTCAGTTCCACAAGGTGATCGTCAGCACTGTCTGTATGGTCCCTTCCTCCCTCCTTCCCTCCAGGTTTTTTTCTCTTTTTCAGTCAAAAACCAAAGTTTGAAAATCCTGCAAACACCTAAGAAACTTAAACACCGCGGTTATAAATTTAAAAAGGTCAAGTGTACTTAACATGCTCTCCAATTAACACCATGAAGAGAGCTGAAGTTCAGCCAGGTTCCCGCGGGTGTGGAGACTGCCTCTCCAAAAGCTGCCTGGCAAAACCACCCCCGACTCCAGCTTCACATAAATGATGCAGAAATGGCTCCCAGTGTGAGAGATGACATTTAGAGCATGAATTGGAGGCTGAAAGAGCTTCCCTCAGACAGCAGAAGGGCCTCTGCTCTGCCCAGCGCCCCGCCGAGCTCTGACCTCTGCTGGATTTCCTGCTCAGGAGACCTTGCACCTGGCAACAGAAATTCTTCAGGCGGAATTTTCATCAGATAAGGTTTCTTGTTTTTCGAATCAATTTCTCATGGCTCATTGGTGCTTCTTCCAAATGGCGTGATTCCTCTAACTGTTCGTTAAAACTGAATTACCTCATGCTTAGGAAGACGGAGAATAATGGATAACGGGAGCTCACAGCCCTGAGCCCAGGACACTCTCTACTCTAGAGTGTCCCTCAGAGCAGCAGGGAGACTCAGCCTTAGTTCACTAGCTCTTACTCCTCCTCCCTCCCCCCATCCCCAGGACCACAGCCTAACCTTATTGCAGGGACTCTTGCTCATCTCCATCTCCCTCCCTCAAGCACCTTACAGGAATTCCGCCTGCTCTTTGCACCCTTATGGGCATCAGACTCCCTATGCCCAGGCCCTTCATGGGGAGCTAGATTCCTCCCTGTACCTTCAGGTATTTAATTGGGAAGCTTGTTCCCTGTACCCTGAGGTCCCTCATGCAGACCCAATCCACTATGTCCAAGCCCCTGATTGGGAACTAGCTCCTTATTCTCCCAGGTCCTGCATGAGAAACTGATTTTCTACACAACCAGGCCCTGTGTGGGGAGCTAGCTCCCCGAGACCCTTAAGTCCCTTAAGTGGGTATTCCAGGACAAAGAGCAGTGTCAGCCCTGCTGATTCCTTTTCATGCTTTGAGACAGCTGTCACTGCTTCAGTGTGTGGGGCAGATACAGGTACATGGGACAGAGGTTTCCTTTCTCAGAACTGGATGACACTCATCTCAGTCATGCGGCCTCAACTTCAACAGCCCTAACCATGGACTGTGGTAGTGCACACAAGGACATGGCCTGGCTACCAGCCAGGATATCAGAACTCTGCTAATGATGGACAGCTTTCCAAATTTTGTCTCTTCTAGCTCAGAACAACCAGAGAAAGCCAGATATGTACCAGCAAGCCTCTGGGAAGTTCCACTTCCACTGACATGCCTCCCTTCTGAGCTCTGTCCCTCAGGGCCATCCATCTATAACCCACTCTTCTTCACCCTCTGAGTTAAGTGTCATGGGGACCCCACTGCTTCTGTAGCTCTGAAGAAATGGCCCCAGTTCTCCTTAGAACAGTGGCCACAAGATGGCACAATGGACAGTCTCTGCCAAACCCCAGGTGGTGGTACCTGTGGCGAGCAGGGCACTGAGACTGCCCAGGCTCACCTAAGACAGCCCTGCGTCTATGCAGACAATTTCTTGAGAACCAAGTTGACCAACAACCGGGTCACGGGCTGCAGGAGTTTCCTTCTCCCGTCACCTTCCCACCCAGGTAAGGACTCCTCACCCTGCCAGGCTCAATGACCCAGGGGATAGGGGGACAATGCCAAGGATAGACCGTTTCCAGGACTGATGGTGGCCTAGGCAAGCCAAACAGAGCACTGTGGGTCCCTTTGAGCTCACAGAGCAGCAGCGACTATCTACTTGACTGAGGTGTCCCTGGCAACAGAAAAGGCCAAAGGACTGGCCCTGACCATAGGGACGTGCACAGAGAAGGGCTAGGCTAAGGGGCACTTCCTGTGGAGACTGCCAGCCCAGCCAGGTCTGGTTCACACATTTAGCACAAAATTCAGCCTTCAGAAGATTTTCATTTTTGCCAATAGAAAGAGACTGAGACAAATAACATAACCAGACATGAGTTCTGTCTTGTGAAGCAGGCTTTTAACCCAAGAAGAAAGTGTTGGTTACTTCTATAATACTCCACCATTATTGCATCAGTAGGCACATCTTGACCGGGCTGTCATTGTTGTAGCTCACAGCGTTCATGGCTGGGTAAGTCTGTTGATGACTTTTCTCCCCCAGTAGCATGCACAGAACCTTCCTGCGCTGTGGAAGCTAGCCAGCATAGACAGAAGCTTCCAGGTTGGTGCCAGCTTGATTTCTCCACGTCCTTGACTCAAATACATGGTATCTTCAGCAACAGGATTTTACCATCAAGTTCGGGATGGTAAACAAGAGCAGTGGCAATAGCCTGTAATGCTACATTTATGTGGTACTTTCTTGGGTTTTCAAGTTCGGTAATATCTAGAACTCAATGGAAAAAAAAAAAAACATCATTGCACCCAGCATATTCCTGTCACACACTCTGCTTTCCAATTCAGTTACAGTTTTGTCGGATCAATACTGTATGCTTGAATATCACCACTTTGTTAGTGCTGTGCCAGGTAGTAGACAGTGGGTTTGTATGCTTTCCTTATATTTCTCTTTGCTTTTCCTGGAGTTGTATTGTGTTTATTTAGTTTCCATTATTTCAGTCTTTTTCTGTGTTTGGCAGGTTTCTTGTCTGTCACTGCAGGTTTCCTCAAAGTTCCCGGTCATCCTGGGCTGCGCACTTATGTTTAACAAAGATTTAGGAAAAGCTGCTGGCAGTCATGCTCACCTGATGACCCACCAGGGTAGGTGTCAGGGGTAGGGGATACCACCGAGCTTCTGCCTTAGGCAAACTTCTATTTGTATTTCCACCCTGAAACCCATCAAATACAGAGAGAAAGAGAGAGAGGGGGGGGGGGACCTGGAAAAGAAACATCACAGCAGACAAGTGAGAAGGTTGAGTTTCCTTTAATATGCTATCAGGTCAGCCAACACTGATTGTGCCTGGGTCTTAGACTCACAGGGATACTCCAGACACTAAAATGGCCTTCCTCAGCCAAGGGTGAGGGCTGGGCTCCTGTGAGGGAAAAGTGGGGCTCTAAAGGCCCGACAGCAAGAAAAACCTCAGGCTGGCAGTGCAGAGCAGATACAACAGGTGCAGGGCAGGGTCTACCTGCATAACGTGGTCTTGTCAGAATGCAGTTCTGTGGCCTGGAGCTCACATCTGCCAGGGTGATGAGTGCCTGATGGGTTCTTGATAGAATGATCTGAGAAGCCACACTGAAACACATCCTAAAAATTAACCCAGACTTTTTTTTTTTTACTTTATTTGTTTTTACTTGCTTTTTGTTTTATGAGACAAGGTTTCATACATCTCTGGCTGGCCTTGAACTCCTTATCTGTCTGCATTCACCTTCTGAATGCTGGAATTAGAGCTACCAAGCCCCATCTGTTTCTGTTTTCATGGTAGTAATGGTGGTTATTTTGATACAGGGTCTCACGGTTGGCCTGGAAAATTCCTTGTCTTTCCTCCTAAGTTTCCCTGTCTGCTAGAATGACAGGGATGTGTATGACCCTAGCCAGTCTCTGCCTCTTTCTCATGGCCTGAAACTTAATCTTTGGGTGTTATACTTACCACAAAGAAGCTCAATGGACTCTACAAATTTCATGAACCTTGCCAAAAGAAAGGGAATAACTTACTGATGTTCCTTTTAGGGAGCCAGCTGAATCAGTTTTTGCCAATACTTTATGTGGACAGAGCAGATATTTGTAAGTGGAATCCAAGGCATCCTATCATCTCTACACTCATGTTTAAGTGGGCTCTGAGTTTTTTTATTTTGCTTTATTGCCGTATGGTTAAGACACCAAAACTCCTCAGAAACCTAACTGCAAAATCTTTTTGACTCATAACAAAATTATAGTCATCAAAATCAACAGGCTACTGTATGATAGCTACAGTCAGTGTCTCTGATTATTGGTGCTGTCCCTACATCATTGTGAGGTCAAGTCCATGCAAATCTAATGAAAACAGTTGGTGCTCATTAACCCCTGGACTCTGATTTCAATTAGGTCCAAAGTACAAAATACTGAAGTCACTGACCCTGTCTGTGCTCTGAGGCGTAGTCCTCCAGCACAGAAGCTAGCCTTGTGGCCCCAGCCATGAATGCAGACTCTCCTGTGGGGTGGGGCCACACAGGGATGCAGGAGCTAGTGCTTCTTGTCACCCTCATGACCCTTGAGCCCCACATACAGTATCCTTTACACAGACAGAGGCATCCCCTACACATCCCCACTCTGTCAGCAAATCTGCACATACTAGGTTAGCTCTTCAAATGCCAGGCAACACTCCCGAAGTCCTGCCCACTCCCATGGTGTAAAAGCACCATGATGGCCTCCCTCAGCATGTGAAAGCCGAGCAGAAAGTAACCCTGGGCTCTCTTCCCAGTGACAAGTAATCCCACTCCATCTGCTACTATCCAAAGCCCAAGTTTGAGAGAAGATTTGTGCAAACACAAGATAAAGACTGGAAGGAAAAAAAAAAAAAAACAGGAATCACCCACAGGGAAGACACGGAGGATTCTCAAGGCCAGGAGAGACACTTTGGATAGCAGCAGTAGACACAGTGCCCTGAGGTCTTTGAGTACCTAAGGTTTCATCCGGAGATCTGAGAACTGGAGGGGAGGAGGAACAATTTTAGACATTGTCTTTATGTAGCCAAGTACCCTGAAGGCATCCCGGTGGAGAAAGGCATTTTTAAAACAGGTAGGAACCAAAGGCAGAGAATGAAAGGGAAGAGGTCATGGAAAGGACAGTGGCTCCTAGTGCCTGACAGGAAGCCAGCAGGTGCCCCAGAGAGGGACACTGGGATCTGGGAACTAGATATGAAAATTCACTGCAGCTCAGCAGGGCCACTGGGCTCTCTCTTCCAGTCTACTGCCCATTGGTCCAGACTGCCAGTGTACTAATCAGGGTTCTCTAGAGAATGGAACCATATATAGACAGATATAGGAAGAGGATGTATTGGAGTGTCCTGCAGGCTGTGGTCCAGCTAGTTCAATGATGCCTGTTTACTAAGGAGAAGTCCAAGAATCCAGAAGTTGCTCGTCCCATGGGACTGGATGTCCCAGTTCATCTTCAGTGTGTGCTGGAATCCCAAGGAGGTAGACTCCAGTGCCAGCGGAGGAATAAACTTGCCCACGAAAGTGAGGGCAAGCAGGCAAAGAACAAAAAGCTTCCTTCTTCCTCGTCCTTTAATAGGCTGCCAGCAGAAGAAGGTGTGGCCCAGATTAAAGGTGGATCTTCCCACATCAAAAGACCCAGATTAAAAGGTGGTCCTTCCCACTTCAAATTATTAAGAAAATCAAATTCCCTCACAGGTATGCCTCACAGTAATTTAACTAATTCCAGCTGTGGTCAAGCTGGAAATCAGGAATGGCCATCACAGTCAGTAAGATCAGATCTTTGAGGAAGAGGATCCAGCCCACATCCAGAACAGCAGGGAAGGGCTGAACAAGCAAATGTGAGGGAAGAGGCCCAGGAAAGCCCAAAGTCTGAGAAGAACCGCGTCGATGAAAGAGGGTAGACCAGGCCAAGTTTGCAGGGTCCCGTGGCAGCAGGCTGCAGGACAGGAACACCTGAATCGACACCAAGGCTGTCATACCAGGGGTTGGCCCATGCCACTAGGAAACACACATCTCAGCGTCACCCTAAATAGACTGGTTTAGGGATGTGACCTCCATGCACACGTCCACCTACACCCTCAATGGTAAACTCAGCCCAAGCTTCCGCCTGAAGCTCAGAGAGCAGCCGCTTCCTACCATCACACCTGACTTAAGTGCCCACACCCTCCGTATGATAGCTTTGCATTAGAACTTCTGAGTTAGGAAAGTCCAAATGGCCCTTGGAATGCAAGTCCGATGGAGGTAAGCCCTGGATTATGTGCACGGCTATACACAACATTTTCAATGGGGCACCCAGTATTTGTTGGATAAAATTAAGCCCTTCCCCCAAATGCTATACATTATACCCACATGCTCTCATGCAACTAAGCCAGGGCCTTGGACAAGACCACCAAATTGACTCCAATAAAGAGACGATTCATGAATGGGAAAGAGGGATTGGCTGCCTCCTCGTGGCTTCAAGATCTTGTTCGTGTAACTCAGAGAATATATTGAAGTACCCATGACCAGCAGAGCAATACAGCTCTGGACTAAGGCTTCCCAAGGTGCAGGACGGGCTAGTAAAGAAGGCCCCCTGGACCCTCCCTGCTTTGCCCCACTGCAAACATGGTCACCAGAGGAGCACCAGGAGGCAGGTCAGAAGGAAAGACTATCTTTCCAGGTCTCTCGTGGCAATTCAGACAGTGGTGGAAATGTAAGTAACAGGGTGCTGTCAAGAGAGAATGAAGCCAAGGGATCAACTCCGGGGTCACCAGAGGGGTCTGAACAGCAGGTAGCTGGCTGCAGGACCTGCCTCACAGCAGACTCACAGAAGCTAAGTTCAGGGCCACTGGATTCATGTGTGTTGTTTCCTTCAGGGGCTCCTTGAAGAGAAGCAGATGCATCTTTGACATCAGGAGACAGCAGTGAACTCTCCCATTGGACTCCGGATGCATCACATCCATTCATGCTGGGGAAGAGAGCTCCCGCCACACCCAGCCCCTTTGCTCATGTTTTCCTCCTAACATTTCCTCCACCCAGGTATCCCAGCCAGTGTCACAAATCATTGTGGTGTCGGACAGTTGGTGTGGGTCATTGTGGTGTGGGACAGTTGATTTGCCCATCAGTATTCGGTCTTAGGGAGGTACATGGTGTTCCTAGAGCAGGTACACCTTGTCCATCTTCCTAACATCATTGGCTGAGCCAACTTGAGATAGAAATAGCTCACCTGAGTGGCAGCTTCACTCACAGCTCACCAGAGTCATGTTGCCTAGGGCTTACATCCTCTATACCCCGAGGCTCTCAAGCTTTGACAGAGCTGTCCTTTGGC
Source organism: Peromyscus aztecus (assembly GCA_902168405.1). Classification (NCBI taxonomy): domain Eukaryota; kingdom Metazoa; phylum Chordata; class Mammalia; order Rodentia; family Cricetidae; genus Peromyscus; species Peromyscus aztecus. The sequence goes on along the minus strand of CABHPQ010171497.1, from coordinate 27,849 downwards.
TTTAGATGCAATTGACTGCCACTCACACAGCTGCTGCAGGGGTGAAATCCTGAAGCATCTAGTGAGATTGATTGGTGCATTAGCCGCCATGCTTGCAGGTGGGCATGTGGAGACTGACTGAAGTCAGAGTGAGTACAGAGCCAAGAGAGCACGTTGAGATCCACCACTGAGAGTTCTGCTCTTCCACCATCATGAACCCATGAACCTTTTGGCCCTCTTGGTCCATTATAAGGTGTCCTATGAGCCTTTTGCAAGCAGCTTTGAAACCCAAACGAATTAGCAACACTACAAGCTTGATCTTCTGGGTGTGTGTGTGTGTGTGTGTGTGTGTGTGTGTGTGTGTGTGTGTGTACATATCCATGTATATTCATGTGGAGGCCAGAGGTCAATGTTGAACATTTTTCAATATCTTTCCCCATCATATTTTTTTTTGAGACAGTCTTTCACTGAACCTGGAGCTCACTCATTAAGTTAGACTGGCTGGCCGAGGAGTCACCCACCCCCAAGCACTGGAGCTACAAATGTGGGTGTCCATGCCCAGCTTTTACGTGGGTGCTGGGGTCCAAGCTCAGGTCTTCACACAGCAAGCACCTTTCCCACGGAGTGGTCACCCTAGCCCCCTGGTTTGTGTGTTGGACAGTTTTATGTCAACTCAACACAGGGTAATCATCTGAGAGGCGGGAGCCTCAAATAAGAAAATGCTTCCGTAAGATTGGGCTGTACAAAAAAAAATTTAAAAAGACTGTAGGACATTTTTTAAAATTAGTGATTGATGGGAGAGGGCCAGCCCATTGCGGGTGGCGCCATCCCTAGACTGGTGGTCCTGGGTTCTATAAGAAAGCAGACTGAGCAAGCCATAGGAGCAGGTAAGTAAGCAGCACTCCTCCATGTCCTCTGCATCAGCTCCTGCCTCCAGGTTACTGCCGTGTTTGAGTTCCTGTCCTGACTTACTTCAATAATGAATAGCAATATGAAAGTGTAAGCCAAGTAAACCCTTCTCTCCCTAAGTTGCTTTGGTCATAGTGTTTCATCACAGCAATAGAAACTTTAACTAAGACAGTTTGTATTCTAAATACTGCAATGGCTGATGACTCCAAAATTAGTTAGGGGTCAGTTGTCAAGAGATAGGCCAGGAACTGTGTGAGAACCCTGCATTTTTTTTTCATTAATGTGGCACCCAAATCAGGAGGGGATGTCAAAGTGGAAGTCGCCTGCAAACCTCCAGGCATAGACTTGGAAGACCCTGGTGCCACTGTCTCTGGGGAGAAGGTCATTAATGATGAGGCAGGCCATTCATTGGCTAGAGATCCTAAACCACTTGGACCATGGGGGCTGCCTCACCAAGGTTTGGCTCTCGGTTGACATATACCTGTGACACCTACCATAATCAAAGTCCATGCTAGCCTCCAGGCTCCTGTACTCCCTATTTATAAGTACCCATTATACATTTCAAAGTTCATGATAGCATCCTGGCCCCTCTCACCCACACCCCCCTCCTTCTATCCTAAACTCCCAGATCTGATCCAGTTCATGGGGTGCCCTCTCCTCACCTACTCATCCTCCTTATAACCCGCTCTTCTATTCTATTCTCTCCTGCTATTCCCTGCTACCTTTCTCCCCACTTCCCCAATCCTGACCATTTCCAGTCTGTTTCTTTTTCTCTCTGCTCTGGATGGACTCTTCCAGGTGCCTGTGGATATTTTCTCTCTCTTGTGTACAACAAAAACCTTCCTTCTAGTGAAGCGGCCATGACCCTGCTCTCTTTAATGCACCCCCTTCGCATACACTCCTCAATTTAACTCCTCTCTGGGAATGCCCAAACTGTCAATGAAGATCCACCATCCCAGTCAGCATCAAGCTGCTCCTTAAGGTCTCCATCACACATCACATCAAGGCCAGGTTGGGAGGTTAGGGTGGTCAGGATTTGAGATTGAATGTAGATGGAACAGTCACACTCACTGAGTAGGTGTTATGGTAATGGAGTTGGTCTGCCTCCTATTTAGAGAGCCTGGGGTGGTTTGGCTTGATATTTCAAGGGTTGCATGTCCATGTCTTGTCCCTCTCTAGGCAGAATAAAGCTATCTTTAATCACCCAGACACCAGGAGCTGGTTTGCAGATGGTTTTCACCTTGAGATGTCCTCTGGAAAGCAGATGAAGTATCTCAGTAGCTAATTTGACCGTCATGACATTGTCCTAGATAACCCAACACATCACAGTGCAGATCTTTTCATTAACCCAGAGGGCTCTGAGATCATAGGGATTATTCTCTTCCCAGCACTGGGCACTGAAGATGTGTGCTAAATGCTCCTCCCCACTGGCTTTACTGGAGCACATGAGAAGCCTGGCCAGCCTGTCAGTGGTCTTGGCTTGTCAAGGTCAAAATTGCTACCCTATCTGTGATTGGCTAGGTTCCCCCAGTAATACTGGGCAAAGCAGCTCTATATAAACGGGCTCAGGAGTGAGACTCTCCCATCTGCTGTGTGTGTGTGTGTGTGTGTGTGTGTTTGGTCCAATAAGTGAACTCATTTAAAAATACTCAGGCAACCTCTTCCAGGGCCTTCAGGGGCCTTTGACAAAACTTGGGCTACTACACAGTGGTCTATTGTAAGCCCTGGGGGCAGTGCAGGACTTGGGGTCTAAGAGGTCAGAAGCCTGGAGTAGCTCCAAATTCTCCTTGTACTGTTCCTATTCATTGCACACGTGGCATGTGGAGACAGGTATATATAAGCCAACAGGGACTTACGTACAAAAGAATACAGCAGAGGCCAGAGAGATGGCCCAGTGGGTAAAAGCACTTGCTACACAACCCTGACAACCTGAGTTCAATCCCCAGAACCCATGATGGAAGAAGACAACTAACACCTGAAAGCTGTCCTCTTATCTATGCACAGACAGGCATGCACGTGCATGCATGCGCACATGCACATACACACACACACACACACACACACACACACACACACACACACAGCAGATGGGAGAGTCTCACTCCTGAGCCCGTTTATATAGAGCTGCTTTGCCCAGTATTACTGGGGGAACCTAGCCAAGCAGTTTTTGGTTTTCTATTGCATCCTAAAGTTAGAACACAGCTCCATCTTCTGTGCACCACAGCCCACAGGAACACAGCTTCCAACTATTAAGCGGGCAATGCATATTTGTAGTTTTGGTGTATCCTCTTGCTAACACCTTTGGTGTTCATATGTGGTATCCAGGATACGCCAGCCTCTGTAGTATCCAGTTCCACATAGTGAAACCCAGCAGGCAGCATGACACCCAACTATACCAATGAGTCAGAAGGGATGCATCAAGTTCCTCCAGGCCCAAGACAATGGCAGATCTGGAGATAGTCCCACAGACAGCACCATGCCACCACTACCAGTATATTAGCCAAGGTGCTCTGAGTGTACCAGCTTCTGAGATGGTCCTGTGGTTGTCTAGCCTTTGTGACTAAGGATTCACCTCCAGCTTCTATTCTCCTCATGCTGGATTGGGTGGCTGGTAGGGGGACTGTGAGGTGAAACATGGGTCTCTTTTGTTTCTCTGCTGCCTCTGGGCCGTGGAGCCAACCAGGATCAGTCAGGCTGGGGCTTCACGAGCCTGCAATCGCTGATGCATTTATGCTGGCTACTGGCTTGGGTCTGTGTTTTCATCCCACATGGCCTCTTAGTCATGGTGCTTGTGCCCCCTGCTGGGCAACTTGGGTAGAAACACTTGGTTAGCCAAACACCAGAGCAGACCCTGGGAAATTCTTTGAGGGATACTAAGTTCACTATGATCACCTCTCTCAAGGTGAATGCTTCATCAGCCCCCCATTAGCTAGTGCACTCCCCTCCTGCTTCCTATGTCCATTCACCCAAGACACCTAGCTCCACGTCCCAGGTTTCCAGGTCCTATATCCCTAAGATTACTAGGTCCACACCCCTAATTAACATAACCTCAGTAATGCAGACCCCTCTGCAATGACCCAGGTGGCCACAAAGGATGTCTTGGCTAAAGGAAAGTTTAAGAACAATAGCTTGGTCCAGACCTTACCTGTTTGGGGGACTGAAGCCACTAAACACGGCTGCTCTGTGGCTCAGCTCTAGAGAATTTCTGTCCCTATGTCATTCCTAACGGGGACATAGCATGCAGCTTCAAGTATCCAGTCACTGCTCCTAATTGGTGAGTAACAACAAACACATACACCTTGAGAGACAGTAAGTGGTCTATTTGCACAAACCTTTGCCACCTGGGTGAAAAGATCCGCCTGCTGTGTGTGCAGGTATGTGGGGAGACTCAGAAGACATGGGACCACCTTTCCAACAGTAAAGCAACATGCCATACACCAAGACCATAAATGAGAGGAGTCCCAAGAGACCCCTAAAACTGAGATTCATGAAATGGTGTGCTTCATGGAGAGAAGGGCAAGTCACCCCTGGAACACACTGGGGCCTGTTGTGTACCCATGCTCTGTACGTAAGCCCAATAAACTCATTAGTTGCCCCAGAGCAGGGGTTGGGGAGACATCAGTAGAACTGAACTTTGGTTTGACCTTGTGACCATAGAAGGAAGATGCTGCCTGGTGTCCTCTGCCTTCCCAAGGAGAAGACTCTTGCAACTGGTCCCTGACAGCTCTTCCCCAAGCCAGGTAGACACAGGTTCCAAGCAGCCTGTGCAGGTCTCCTCATTTGATCTGCAGTCCTGAGTGGCTACTTACTCACACACAGCTCAGATAACTCTCCATGCTCTGTGTCTTGCTCTGTTCACAAGACTTTTGAAAAGCCACTATTTGCACCCACTACTCACAAAGCAGCCATACAGTTGCAGAATAAATTCAGAAGGAGCCTGGTGTGGGGCTTAAGTTCTAGAATTATACCATGGTTTGTTTTTTTTTGTTTGTTTGTTTGTTTGTTTTTGTTTAGTTGTTGTTGTTGTTGTTGCTTTTCTTTAGACAGTCACCAAATGAGAGCCTGAGACCAGAGATTTTAGTCTTGATTCCCCTCAGCTATGAGGTGGGGGTAAATAGTACTCACATAGGGCAGTGTCTACATTGCACAGGGCCTTGCTACAGAGAATGCTTGGCCTCTGGCTAGGACAATGACTAGGCTGGGGGTCTTCAGACTATAACAAAAGGCCTCCAGGAACACCAACAATGTAGGAAACTGTCAGGTGGGCAAAGACAAGCTTGGCCCTCAAGGACTTGGGCCCAAGATTAAGACCAAAGAACCTTAAGCTATCCAGACAGAGGCCATCGCAGCCTAGTCTACAATCCTCCCTGTGTCTGCTGAAACATTATGAAGCTACAGGGTTAGACACTGGGGAAACTGCCACCAGTTCACTCAGCACGGTATCTCCCATCAAGTTAACCCCTGGAGTTCCTGCAGAGATGCAGCCCTGTGCAAATCCCCTCAGAGCAAGAAAGAAGCCATGCCTGCACCCAGTGATGGAGCCCCGACCTTTCCTGCCACCTTGTGGCAGGGAATCTGTTTTCTCAGCTATACTGACATCTGGTGGCCTTCAGGGCCAGGCACAGAAAGCACACAGCATAAAGGCATAGCCCTGAATGTCTGTGTGGGACTGGATACAAATCCAACCCAAGGTAGTATGGCATACTGATAAAATAATGAATGAAATACTGAGAAGACTGTGGTGCATACCTTAATCTCAATAAACCAAAAGAAAAAGGCACAATTTTCCTCTTTGTAGGCAAATCATAAAAGGCAGATTAGCAAAGCTGACTCCAGAGTAGAATCTTAAATCAGTTTTGAAGACAGGGGCAAGGACAGTTGCAGCTGCACCCCTCGCTATTGGAACCATAGATTCGGAGGATGCTGATGTCAGTGCACCCTCACCAAAAGTAAATGCTATATGAATTTCTGATAGTTTATATTTGTATTGAGAGTCACAAAATCAAATTAATAAAATGAGTCATTCAGTGAGTATAGGAAAATTCTAAATGATCAAGAAAGGAAAACTGCAATGATGGGGGTTCCTCTGTCTACAATCCGCTTTAAACCCATGATGCTCTTTGTAATTTGACTACAGCAACAGCTCAGCCTTGGGAAAAGAAAAGGAAAGTGGGTTGCAAAGGTCAAATAGTGAATGGGAATTACCTCTGCCAGGAACTCTGGGCAGAGCAATGGGAAATACCATTCCCAGGAACTCTGGTAGTGCAATGTGAAGTACCTCTCCCAGGAACTCTGAGCTTGAGAAGTAACTTTGTATTTGTCTTTCTATCTGAGAACACCACTTGCAACTGTTACTGTAACTGTTACTGTAAACATTACTTTTAAAGAAACAAAGTTAATTGCCGTAACTTGACACCAATCTGGAAATCACCTTTCTTCTACTTAATAAAAAGGCAATTACTCCAAACCAGTCATCACACACAATCTTACCCCTCTTTATGGTCCTCTGGAACTTCATTTCATGGCTCCCATTTAACAGACAAGCAAGTGAAGTCTCCAGATGTTGTGGAATATTATTTTAACTAGGCAAAGATGTGTTACATTTGTTTCTGCTGCCTTTGTTAAGGATGTGAAGATGTGTTCCATTTGTTTGTGCTGTGTTTGTTTAGTTATATAAAGATATGTTACATTTGTTTCACCTTGTCTGCCTATGGCACCTGATTGGTCTAATAAAAAGGTGAACAGCCAATAGTTAGGCAGGATGGGGATAGATGGGGCTTGTGGGCAGAGAGAATAAGTAGGAGGAGAAATCTAGGCTCGAGAGAGGAGAAGAAGAGAAAGGGGGAGAAAGAGAGGGACACACCCAGGGCCAGAAGTCAGGCAGTTGCCAGCCAGATATGGAGACAGTAGGAAAGTAAGATATAGAGAAAGAAAGGAAGGAAGGAAAGGAAGGGAGGGAGGGAGGGAGGGAGGGAGGGAGGGAGGGAGGGAGGGAGGGAGGGAAGGAAGGAAGGAAGGAAGGAAGGAAGGAAGGAAGGAAGGAAGGAAGGAAGGAAGGAAGGAAGGAGGTAAAAAGCTCCGAGGCAAAACATAAAGAGAAACAGATTAAAATAAGAGCTAAGCTAAGGCCAAGCTTTCAAAACTAATAATAAGTGCGCCGCCCGCCCCCCCCCCCCACACACACACCACGTGTCATGATTTGGGAGCTGGTTGGTGGTACATCCAAAGGCTGGGGGAATCAATCATTCCTGCTCTGGGGGAATCTCCGTTCCCCAGACTTCTGTCAGTGCCTGGGGATCCGACCCAGGCTATGCTCTTTAGCTGCCAAGTCATGCAGGCAATGCTAGGTTTGAGGCACTGCTGCAGACAGTGCTGTGACAGGATCCCCAAGACCTTGTATTGGCGTCAAAAAGGAGGTTTATGGAAAGTGAAGCCCCTGTGTATCCACCTGAGGTTGGAAATGCCACCTCTTGGGCTCAGGATTGCCGACTATACCTAAAAGAGGCATGAGCTAGATATAAATGGGTGAGCCCTCCTTAGGACCATCCAAATGTTCTAAGTACATAAAAACATCAAGCTGAGGAAGGAGCCAGAACCCTGCTGGAGAGAGAAGAATGGGGGGCGGGCGCTTTTCTGAAGTCTTCGCACAGTTCTCCATGTTATAAAGGTATAGTATAAAGTCTGTACTGTAGACATTGGAAAGCTGCTGGAGCCTTAGGCTGAGCAAATAAAGATATAAGAGACATAGGGAGCTTGTCCTCTGCAGAGAGCCAAGGAGAGCTGAGGACCTCCTGGGGTCTCTAAGAAGAGGTGCTGGGCTGGTTGACTTTCAGCCCACTGACACTCCATAGGAAAAGAGCAGCCCTCCCTCACAGGGCATACAGACTCGGGAGACACCAAAGGTTCTGGTAAGTACTTTAAGGGTAGAAGAAAGGAGTTTAAAAAAGAATGTTGATATCACCTGTCCAAAATAAGTTTGGTTTTTCAAAAACAGAAAGAAAACTGGCACCTTCCTGAGCTAACTTTGTGCTTTCCAAAGTTTGGGGGAACAGGCCTCGGTCCTGCTTCTAAGCCTGTGTAGCTCTGCTGTCCCAAAGAGCCCTAAGGTCATGTGCCTTTAATGCTTTTCAGCGTTCTCCCTAATACAGCCACATGTGGCAAACTCTAGCATTGTCTTTTCTGTACCTTGAAGTGGTCTCACGTAGCCCGGGGTATATCTACAAACTTGTCCAGTAACCTAGAATGGCCTACGATATCCTGATCCCCTGCCTTCACCTCCAGAGTGCTGGGGTCACAGGCATGTGCCACCAGAGCAATTTGAATGGTGCTGAGTATCAAACCAGGGCTTTGTGCATGCTAGACAAGAACTCTACCAACCCTGAAGAGGACTTTTCCATCGTTAAAGAGTACGCCTTTCCCATATGAACACGCTCAAGTTCTTTTGTTGGAATCAAGTTAAGTAAGTATCTCCCTCAGTTTCCCCTTTTTGACTGGGAAAGCAGCAGCAGTGTGCTCTGAGTTCTGTGTCTACAAGTGGGACCTGTGGTGGCAGCTTATATCCTTCTAGATCCAGGAACCAGGATCTGTCATGGGTTAAAAGGTTTTAGAAATGCCACAGACATTAAGGCTGTGATTACCTGTGGATGTCACCCCCAGTAGCTCCTCGGCTAGGGCCTAGACACTGGTGCTGATTGGCGTATGGAATGTTAACAAACTTTCTTATATTAAGTCAGGGGAAATTCATAACGTTAAAAAATACAGGTAATGTCTTGCACCAGACCAGTACCTGCTGAGTGTTCCTTTAAATGATCACAAATCTGGGAATACTCTGTATCTGAGTTAGGGATACACTGTAGCCCCCAAATCATGGCACAGCCACTTCTCCAGCCTGCATGGGACAGAACAAAGGTGGCAAGCCACCAGGCTTTCCCAGATGCCTGACCAACTTCAGCCCAAGTCCTCACTGCTCATGACCAGGCACCACATCAGCAGCAGCCTGACAACGTCACCTACCACTGCTCAGGCTGAGAAAGCATATTGCAAGTTTCCTTCCCTCCAGGCCACCAGGTAAGACAACAGCCACCCCTGTCTCCTCCCACTCAAAGCTTTTACTGGAAATCAAGGACCTCAGGTACCAGTTGATCCACCACCATGTCTGGTAGGAGCATCACATTACGAGGCCGACGCTGCCTGCCTCAGGTGTGAACTTTCTTTAGAGGTTAGGCTCCCCGCTTGATTTCAGGGGGCTGACTGCTCAGGTCACAGGGCTTGATCAGACTCACTGTATGATCCTGAGGAAGTCTTGGGATCCTGTCAGGCTCCTCCCCTGTGATTAGACACAGCAGACCCATCTTACAGTGATATAAAAGTGCAGTGGCATCACACACTAAGGTCCTGTGCGTGCTGACTTGGAGACAAAGACAAGGCTCCCACTGGGCTGTTGCATTACCTTCCTCACCCGATTCTGTTTAGTAAGAGTCGACCCTCAATTTATCTGATTGAAGATCTATGAGAAAATCTACATCAAGGAAGTCAAATACAAACCAAAGTTATGTTCAGACTCTAAAGCAATCCTTTGTTGGAGACAGGGTGGTACAAGAAGAAAGATAATTCAGTTTCATTTCTAGAGTACATTTAAGTTTACTGTATAGTTCACTTGGCATATACATCCAAACACAGGATAAGTAAACAAATAACATCATCTGTAAGCAAACAGACCACACTGGACCTAACACTGGCTCTAATAAGAGGACCTGTCCACTGAGCTGGGAAGTCATGAATACCCACCCTGGATCTGCAGCTCACAGGTAAATGAGACTTGTCCCTGGACCTTTCCTGATGCACCTGCTAGAGCCCAATAGGGCTCAGAGCTTTCCCAGAAACCACACAGGCTGTCACGGTAACTGAATCCCATCTTTTACCCTGTTTTTGTGGTTTGAGACATACGGTCCACCTGGACGGGAAGCATCTGAACCTGAGTCATCTGAAGCTGGGAGGCAGCACAGCTGTGGCGTGCCGTTCAGAACACATGGACATGGCAGCCCTTCCCCTGCACACTGAGGCTAGGCCCTGCCAGTGACACCTGGGCTGGAACACACAGAGGTGAGTGATACAGCAAAGCCTGGGAGCCAGCCCAGCCCACTCCCAGTCCTGCAGGGAGCTGACAGCACGTGAGCAGGACTGGCACGCCAAGCCGTGCGCTTAAGGCAAAGGGGCCAGCCAGGAGTGTTCACCTTTGGGCTGGAGCGCTCCACTGCCAGGGTGGTTAACAATCACCATCCACTCCTCGGTACAGAGAGAGAATAACCTTAAAATAGAATCTCTGTACATCCCCCTGACCAAATTTCAACTCCAGTAATTGCATCTGTGAGAAAGAGAATTGCAAAGGAAGTTAGCGCTCTCCGGGCTCAGCTGTAAGTAATACATCAAAACCACCCGCTGAGAATTCCCATTAAGAAGGCGCTAGCTGCACACAGAGCGCCAGCCTGAGGCAGCCCCCATTTTTATAGCCACAAAGCCCACACCTAGGCCCTAAATCCACCATAATTGTTTGCCTCATGCTGCCCTCTTGCCAAACCCACATCAATGTGGCCTGCTCTTTGGGCTCCCACTTAACAGCAGAGGTGTGTGGAAAGGGGAAGGGCCTCCCCAGCTTCCCAGCACACTTCCATCCGCCCCAAATCCATCATGCTAATTGAATGGAGCAAGCTGTTGGAAGGAAAATGTTATTAGTCTCCCACATGAGAGGGGTGAGAAGGGAATCTTCACTGGGTTGAAAGCACACTGTGGAATTAATGGGGCTGTCCCTGTGGTAACTCTATTTAACAGGGGCTGAGCAGCCCAGCAGTGACACAGCTCAACTCCCCCCCCCCACACACACACCTTCTCTCCATGACCCTACACTGTACCTCAGCCTCTGGTTTCCAAATTCATTTCCTGCCGACTCCTCCACCCCACCCCTCAGAAAAACATTCAGTGACTGTGCAACCTGATCGGGAAAACAGGGGAATCTGGTGAAGGGACCGATGCAGAAAACACCTAAGTGGGTTGCTCCCAGCAGCCCTTGCTCTAACTGGCTAGGGGACCAGCCGGCTTGTGCAGGAGCAGAGGCCACACCTGCTGGTCTCCGTGTTCCATCATGATGGGCCTCAAACCTGGCACACATGGAGATGATCTGGGACTTGGAAAGACAGGTCCTGTGTTGTGTGACAGGCTGTTTGACTTTTCTAAAGGTTCCCCAGATCATTTAGGAGTCCAGAGCACGTTTACAATGAGGACCTTTTCTGGAGACAGAAATTACAATCTCAATCCAAACCCGTATTTCTGAGAACATCCCCCCCAACGCCATGATTCAATATCCTTACCCATTAGGAGATAAGCGCTCAAGGAAGCACTGCTCATTTCCCACCTCTGTTCCTAGTAGGTCCTAATGAAGCTCCAAACAACAAAAGCCAGTCCAAATATCCAGAAATGAGCTCAGCCTGGACTCTAGGAGGATTTCTGGCCATTAGGTAATAGCCAACATTCCTCAGGAACTTGTGAAACTTGTCTACCTCTGGCCAAAGGGACAAATGACTACCTTAGGTGTCTGTTAGCATATTGAAGTGCATGCGGGCCTCCGGGTTCCCTCAGCACCGCAGTTACCTGTGACACATTTTCAAATCCACACTAGCATTCTAGCCCTTCTCCCCTCCTCCCCTCCCCTAGACTCCCTCCAGCTCACGGGCATCCCTCCTGCCTCCCCCTCCCCCCTCTTTCTCCTCCCCTCCCCTCCCCTCCCCTTCCTCTCACTATGGTCTCTCCTCTCTCACAGATTCTCTCCTCTCTCACAGACAGTCCAGTCTGCCAACCATGTTCAGTCTACTTTGTTCTCTCTCTGTTCTTCCAGATGCCTCTGACTGTTCTCTCCCATGTCTACAACACAAACCTTCCCCTTAACGGTACCATGGAGCAGTCATGTCATCAGTTTACACATCTGGTTTGTACATCCCAGGCACCTGGGAGGGGCGCAGATAGATCACTTTCCAAGGAGCTTGGCCTCTCCTAAGCAAACCAAGATGCTGACTTAACTCTCCTAAGGTATTGATTATTTGTTTCTGCTGGCCTCTGCCACCTGCCATATTTGACTTCAAATTTTAGAGTCCATCTCTCAGCTGCTGCTTCCCTCCACCTGTCCTCTCCTGGTACTTGGGTAAGTATCACCTCAGAGCTGCCCTCTCTGTCTCTGTAGGCTCCTCCTGCCTGCTACTGCTACAAAAGTCAAGACTGTGCAGCAGGGAGGGTCTCGCCCTCCTGGGCACCCATCCCATGGAAAGGACCACCTTTCCTCTCTGGTTGGTGACATTCCTCTCTGACACTTTTCTCTCTTCCATCCTCGCTCTCCCTCCCACATGTTCTCAGCTTGCTCCTGGAGTTCACTCTTTCTTGTCTTTTTTCCTGCTCTCTTTCTCTCTCTCTCTGTCTCTGTCTCTCTCTGTCTCTCTGTCTCTCTGTCTCTCTCTCTGTCTCTCTCTGTCTCTCTATGTCTCTGTCTCTCTGTCTCTCTCTCTCTCTCTCTCTCTCTCTCTC
>CABHPQ010171497.1:0-15293 GCA_902168405.1 Peromyscus aztecus | reverse complement strand
TTCTCTCTCTCTCTCTCTCTTTCTCTCTCTCTCTCTCTCTCTCTCTCTCTCTCTCTCTCTCTCTCTCTCTCTCTTGTATCTCTGACCATTGGCTCTTCCCACCCAGCATACTTCTCCTCTGCTGTCTCAAATCTCTTTTCCTCCTCGAACTGAGATTCCATTAAACCCAACTGTCTTACTGCAAGTTGCCTGTCCTCCGTACAGCTCAAGGGCCAAAGATGGCACACTAGATTTCCAGATTTTCACAGGTTGTAACAACTTCTGCCACCGCACAAACGATCCCAGAATCTAATCTCTAAACTTTCTCTTCTCCCCAAGCCTTCTTGGCTCCCTGCTTTTGTCTTGTCTGAGCCTGTTTACATTGCTTGTTCTAGTCTCTCCCTCTGATGGCTGGATTAGGTCCTACAGAAATTCAAACATCTTGGGTATGGATAATATTAAAAGAATGTTTTATGCTGTTCTACTCTATTAAAAAAATAAAAAGCTGGCTCTGCAGTTGGGTTATGGCCCATCGCCAGACCCAAGCATGTTTGTGTAAAAGTTCTCTCCAAAGTTTCTGTTCTGCCACCTGACTCTGTGACGGAGAGAAGGGGGACAAAACAAAACAGCCAGGAAAAAGCTTCACGTGCTCTAAAACAGCTAAAAAGTAAACTATTCCCAACAGAGATCACGGCTGCTTATCTCACACTCCTCTTCTTGGTTGTATTTAACTCTCTAAACACTTCCCTTTCTTATAGCTCTAAAACTTTTACTGAAGTATAAACGTTATCTCAAGATTTATAAGTGAAGGGTCCAGGAATATAGAAATGCAAAATTATAAGCTTAAGAGATGAAACCTCACAGTCATCAGCTCTAAAGGTTAACTGCTAACAATGGCTGTCTGCTTTACAGCCAGCTCCCCTGTCCACAGCCAGGGGTTAACTTTTAACACCCTTGCCCCTTATAGCCAACAACTGCCTGGACCAAAGTTAACTTTTAATAGTTGTTTCTATGTGACTTCCAGCATGCATCCCATGCCTGATACTATAAAAGGGAGCCAGTACCCACCTCTAGGGCCACAGCCCCAGAATTCCAACATTAGCTGTGGTCTCAGCTAGCTGATAAGCTTTTTTTTTTTTTAATTTTTAATATTTTTATTTTTCTGGAATAAAGTTTACTTCTGGTTTAATAGACTTTGGTGGTTTGTCCCTCATTATTGTGTGACCCTGGACCCAACATAAGACCATTGTGTAAACTTTCTGAATCTCCGGATTTGTAAGTTCATTGGATGTGGTTTAAAAAAAAAGAAAAACAATCTTTATAAAATCTGTCACAAAAAGTTGGCTTAAATTGTAACAAACAGTTGATAGTTAAAAAGTCTATGCATAGGTAATCTTAATTTGCTACAGCATGCTTGTATGTAACTTAGATTCAACTCTTGTTTAAAAGATAGATCTGTTACAGTATACTGTATATGCAACTTAGATTCAATTCTTGTTTCTGGAAAATGGAACTTACTAACAAAAAATGTTTGATTAAGGTTTTTAAATTCCTAGGGTTATAAATGTCTATTCAGGTTAACAGAAACTGACTCAGAGATGTATGTATAACCACTTACGTTTTGGCTGTGTTCAACACCAGCCTTCCAAAAATTTTAGATAAGAATAACATATATTTGATGAATAAGGTTTATAAATGCCTAAGGTTTATTCAGGCTAGCAGAAACTGACTTGAAGATGTATGTTGTCTTAGTTAGGGTTACCATTTCTGTGATGAAACACCACGACCAAAAGAACTTAGGTAGGAAAAGGTTTATTCAGCTTACACTTCCACAGCACTGTTTATCATAGAAGGAAGTCAGGACAGGAACTCAAATAGGGCAGAATCCGGAAGGCAGGAGCTGATGCAGAAGCCATGGAGGAGCGCTGCTTAGTGGCATGGCCCCATGACTTTGCTCAGCCTGCTTTCTTATAGAACCCAGGACTACTAGGCCAGGGATGGCACCACACCACCCTCAGTGGGCTGGGCCCTCCCCCATCAATCACTAATTAAGAAAATGCCTTACACTGGATCTTATGGAGGCATCTTCTCAATTGGGGTTCCTCCTTTTAGATGACTCTAGCTGGTGTCAAGTTGACACAAGCTAGCCAGGACGTTATGTCCAGCCTCTTTGTCTTTGTTGACTTTGTTAAGCTCTTAGTCATACAAGAAACTGTGATACTCTGTAAAGGTGCAACGAAAGGATTGGGAATGTAAGGTTCCCAGTCTCTCCATAGACTGTATTTATGGTTTAAAGTGTTATTTTGATGCTAAAGGGTTTTCAATTAAATCTTCAATTAAAAATTTTAAGACTCAACAGGGATAAAACTGTAAATCTTAATCTTATGGAAGCTACTAACTTGAAAACTGTTAAAGATAATTAAGACATGCAAGCTAATGATCAGATGATCAAAAGTTAATGACCTTATAAATGATCAGATTCTTTAATGAGCTCAGAACTATGCTTGTCGTCATGCTAAGTACAAATTTAACTCATTTACAAGAACCATCTTTAGCCCTCTGTACATGCTGTCAAGGTTAAGACTAAAGCAAGCAGCTAAAAATAAGTAATGTCTGCTTAAAATCAGGTATATTTAATGCGTCAGGTGATGTCCCTCAAACCCTTCAGAGAGATCTGCTGAAGATGGCATTTAAGGTGTTTAACGAAAAAGGCCTCCCCTACTTCTAGTAACAGCAGCTGAAGCTACTTCCAAAGAAGATGGGCAGCACCAGACTCCACGTGGAGCTTCCCCCCAACTGTGGTGACCGTGTCCGCTGCCCCATGCTTCACCCACCATCAGGACCCTGCCCAAACTGTGGACACTGTTGTGCCCTACTCTGCCTCGCCAAAGTACATCAGTTTTTCCAAGTTCCTCCTCCACAGGAGAATCTCCCAGACCTTCTTGGTGTGTCAGCCTAAGGCTGATGCTGCCCTGTGTGACTGCTGAAAACTGGAAATCTCTGCCCCCAACAAAGCCATCAAGATCACCATGGAGGATCCCAGGTTGGCTGTCCAGGTGGCTGTCATTTTAACTGATACAGAGTCCATTTGGATTATACTTCGTGCTCACATTTATCCTTCTCAGATGTCTGTGATAATGCTGACAGCACGGTGTAGCTTTATCAGTTTAGCAGCGTCTGCCTAAGCAGTCCGTTTCACATGTGAATCTCAGACCTTGCTCTTTCTAGAGCTGCTTGGAGTCCTGCTGAGAAAGGCAGACTTTAACAGCAGGTTTACCTTTGCTGACAGGCTTCACACCGAAAAGATAAACTCACAAAACAGGTTTCAATGTAAAAACAAACTCAAACTATCATGCTGCTATTACTAACTAAAAATTTACTTTTACTTTTCCTCTAGTTAAAAGAACTTGCTTTCCAATGACTGCTTTCGGTAATCAATCACCTATGTTAAATGATTGGGTCTAAGGATTTAAGGTGTGTAAATGCAAGTTGTAAAGGTCTGAGGAAATGATTTAAGGTATGTGAAAAATGAGACTTAAAGATGATACATGACATTAAGATTTCAAAAGTTCAGAATTTTAGCCTATTAATCAATTGAGTTCTGAGAAGCTATTAATCTAGGCTTGGTAAAGCACTGGCTACTATTATCACAGATAGTCAGCGGCTCAAAAACTTAGATTTCCTTTGGTTGTTTTCTAAATAGTTTTAAAAGTACCCCTCATTGTGCTGAAAACATCTCTGTCCATCTACATATCCAGCCGTCTGGACACAGGGGAAGAGTGTTCGTGATTTTAAGCCAGAACCATCGTTTTGGGTCCTGAAGTTTTTGCTATGGCTGGACGGTGTGAGTCTTTTGCTACTGTTTATACAGCATTCTTTAACGACCTTTACTACACTGCAGACTCTGGTGCAGATTACAGACAGGGGTGTTCATACTAATGTATCTAAAACTTGTATCTCTTTCTTACAAACTTTAAAAAATCATGTAAGCTTCAGGGAGTTGAGACTTGGATCCATCTGTCACAGGTCAAACTGACTCCAGGTAACTACCCCTGTCATTAACAGCTTAAGCTTTCCTACCTACTGCCTATCCCTGGGGGTGGGCTCTTTCCTTCCCCTGGTCTTGGGACTACTTTCTGCCACCATCCCAACTACCAGGACCACAGGCCTGGAAGTTTCAAGTGTACACCTAAGGTAAAGATTTTCTCCTAAGCTATGTAAGTTTACCTTCTGCCCCTGGTCTGTATCAGCCTATACTGTCCTCTGCACTCAACGATGTCCACCACTTTATCAGGGTTGGTGCCCAACGTTGCAAGGTTATAAAATAAACTGCTTTGCTTTCCTTACGTATTGAGAGTGTGGGGAGAGAGGTCTTTGTTACCCAGAGGGCTACATGGTCGCCGGAAGGATTTACATTGTTCTGTGTCTTCCTGGGCTGGAATCTATATAGAGGACCACCCTTCCAGTGCCTCTCTCCTGATGGCGGTGCTGCTGTCAGCCACTGTCTGTCCTAGCTCCTGCTGGCATTCTGTTCTTTTACATTCAACTTTGACAGTGGCTTCTTCAGCTGGTTTCAATGACAATGGCCCTCATAGGCTCATAGGGAGTGCCAATATTAGGAGGTGTGGCCTTGTTGGAGTAGGTGTGTCCTTATTGGAGGAAGTGTGTCACAGGGGGTGGGTTTTGAGGTTTCAAATGCTCAAGCCAAGTCTAATGTCTCTTTCTTGCTGCTGCCTGTGGATCCAGATGTAGAACTCTCAGCTACCTCTCAAGTACCATGTCTGCCCATGTGCTGCCATGCTTCCCACCATGATGTGGACTAAACCTCTGAACAGTAAGCTAGCCCCAATTGAATGCTGTGATGGTTTGAATGAAAATGGCCCCCATAAGGCCCATAGGGAGTGGCACTACTAGAAGGTGTGGCTTTGTTGGCGAAAGTGGTGGGGAGCAGGTTTTGCAGTTTCAGAAACTGAAGCCAGGCCTAGAGGCTCACTGTCTCTTCCTGCTGCCTGTGGCTCCAGATGGACAACTCTCAGCTACCTCTCCAGCACCATGTCTGCCTGCATTCCACCATGCTTCTCACCATGACATTAATGGACTGAACTCTGAAACTGTAAGCCAGTCCCAATTAAATGTTTCCCTTTATGAGTTGTCCTAGTCATAGTGTCTCTTCACAGCAAGAGAAACCCTAAGACATTTCGGTAAGGTAGATCTGAGGGCACATCAGAATCATCCTGAGGTGTTTTTCACATGCAAACATATGCCTGGGCCCCACCTGTGAGGAAATATCTTATTCTCAAGGTCTACCACTCGTCAGCCAGGTTTGGGGCAGTTGCTATCCACCATGCAAGAACAGCAGCCTTCATTCCTCTGTGTCTGATATAAAAAGGTTTTGTTACTTGTATGGGCCCCCAACATCACTGTCCAAGTTCCTGTTACCAACATGTATTGCCAATGGCCATTTCAGGGGAGCAGTAGGTGGCGATTGACTTCAGGAGGTCCACACTAGTTTCTGTGCTTGGCCAACTCTCTGACCCACTATTGTGCCGTGTTAAGGTACTGCATTCCAGCACTCTCCCAACAGAGTCCTGCCTGAAACAGGGGCTCTCAGCCTAAGGACCTACCCCACACCCTGCTTCCTATGGAGTCAGAGAAGGCCGCTCACCCATGTCAGCAACTCCCACCTTTTTAAATTACACTAAGAATTTACACAAACATGAAAATTATTTTTTAAACATACAGAACTTTTATCCAGGAAGCTCCACTTTAGAAAGTAACAGTTTTGATAACATTGTGGTACTACATCAGGCAAGGGACCCTTCACCCCTCCAAGTTCTAGTCTTAGGCTTTAGACGATGTGGTCACTATACCGGGAGCCCTTAGGATTTGAAGGCACATCTTCACAAGAAGCTTGCTATCACGACGCACATTGAGTGCTTCCCAGTCATTATCCCCATGAGATGGGCACCAGCTGCACAACCTGTTCCTCCCACTGCTAAAGGGACAGACAGCCCAGAGCTGCCACCAGGGATTGCAATGCCCCATCCACACAAGACTTCTGAGTACAGGTGCTGTTCCTATTCATCACTGCTGCATGAATGCTAGGTCAGAGGTAGGTAGCTTGTGCCCTTGAAGGTCATGCGTAGACAAGTGGGAAACCTATTTCATGTGCAAGTCAGATATGAGCTGTCTGTTTGACCCCTGCTTTACTAGCTTACAAGTGCCTGCCAAAAGCCTGTCCAGGATGACTGGGCTCCAGTGTCTCCAAATCTGAATGTGTGTGATAGTGGCTGTCTGCCATATTTGTTTCTGAATCTGAGTTTAGTGAGCAGGATCCAGGCAAGCGTCCTCCCTCCCTAGCCCTGCTGTTTCCCTCCCTAGCTTGAGGAGGCAGCTAGCTTGGCCTTTCCTGTGACTGAGAACAAACCCTTCCCCCAACACATGGGCATACACACTCTCAAGTAGCACTGAAGGAGAGCTGGGCCCTTGCTCAGCTCACAGAATCTTAGCCCTCAGCCCATGGGGTCTTGCTGGGCAGTGTTTCCTTCCCTCTTCTCCCCTTGGAAGTGTTAAGAGTCACACGTGGATTTCTTCAGTACGCAATTTTTTTTTTTTCCTGAGACAGGACTTCATCCAACAGGACACATTCTTGGCTTCTTCATTAGCCATTGTCCCAGGAAGATGATGTTGCTGCCTTTCTGAAAACACGAACACCCAATGCTTCAGTGCCACCGATGGTGAAGATAAATTCCAGCTCATTTCCAGAGGGATTATGCTCATCTCCATTTCAGGATTCAGAACAAAAATATACCAATTTTATCCACTGCAATGGTTTGGATCCTGGGTGCCCCCTTAAGGCCCACAAGCTAAAGACTGGGTCCCCAGACCCTGGTGTAACCTTTGAGAGGTGAAGCCCTGGAGGAGGTCCTCAGACTACCAGGAACATGTCCTCAGAAAGGACTGGGGGACCCTGGTTCTTTCAGCTCTCACTTCTTTTTTTCTCTGTTTCTTCGTGTGTGTGTGTGTGTGTGTGTGTGTGTGTGTGTGTGTGTGTGTGTGTAATACAGGGTCACAACTGAGTGGTCCAAGGTAGCCTAGAACTCACGATCCTCCTGCCTCAGCCTCCTGAGTACTAGAATCATGGGCCTGTACCACTGTGTGCATCCCTGTTTGGCTTTTTGATCACAAGATGAGCTGTTCTGCTCTGCACATGCTTGCCCCAGGGTGGACTGCCGCAGGCCCGGAGCAACATGGCAAGTGGGTCATGGGCTGAACATCCAGCTACAAGCCAGAACCTTTCTCCTGACAGTCTGAGTGCCTTGGTGTTTGTTCCAGGGTGGTAAAGCTGGCAATACAGCAGCCATCTACCCCATGGGTTAGTGGTGAGCCACACACGTCCTGTGTACCTTTAACTACTGCCTGTTCTCACGCCTCAGAGAATACAACCTGTGTGGGTCTTAGTGATGCCCATGCTATTAATAAATATAAAGTGTGTATTGTTTCTAATCAGCACTGATTTCCAAACACTAACTGGTGTATAGCATCGAATTTTTCATGCAAAATGCATTGGCAGAACAGCTTCTAAAGCTCTGGCGTGTCCCCCCCTTCCCTTTTTTTTTCTTTTTGTAGTTTCTCTGAGTGAGATATGTCAAGAAGCAGTTTTCTTGTGATGTGCCTCAAAAACAAATGGAAAGACAGAAAAGCAGCAGATGGCTTGGATAAAATTTGAACAGCAATAAGTGATGGTTCTCAGGACAGCTGGGTATCGGACTCTCTGCTCAAAACCATGTTTGATCTGAAACATGAAAACAATCAAGGTTTCCATGAAAATGAAAGTGAAATGAAGCCGAATGGAGGAAGAAATCACAGGCCTCCTCCCTAGTTAGCTACTACTTCTCGGGGAGTGGAGAACGTTTGCTTGATTCAAAGGGACTACACAGAGGTTTAGACTTCTTACATTTAAAAGCAGTGACCAAGGCTGAGGAGATGGTCTGTGGTAAAACGTTTGCTGCACAAGCCGAAGGACCCCAGTTCAGATCCGCAGCACTCGCATTGAAAAGCTGGGCATGGCAGTGCACACAGGCAATCCCAGCACTGGGAGGCAGAGACAAGAGGATCCCAGTGGCTCACTAGCCAGCCACTCAGGTGAATTTTAGGTTCAGTAGGAGACCCTGCCTCCAAAACAGTAAGTAAATAAATAAGGTGGAGAGAAATAGACAAAGACACCCAGGATGGACCTCGGCCTCCACATGTGCATACACAAGCATGTACATGCATATAAAAAAATTTAGAAAGCAGTGAACAAGGGGCTGTGCCATGTATTCATCAATACCTGTGGAATGATAAATAATTTTTATTAGCCTGATGTTTCGATTAAAAAGAAAACTAAATGGAGGGCCGGCGGGTGAAGATGCCAAACCTGACTCCCTGGGTTCAATCCCCAGGACCCACATGGAGGGAAAGAACATCTCCTGCAGTTGTCTTCTGACCTCCACATATGTGCCATGGCACGTGTGCCCACCCCTTCCCCCGGCACAGGCAGACAAAGTACATGAATGCAAAAGCAAATGCAATCAAAACAAACAACAACAAAAGACTAAGGGAGGTACCTCTCGGCCCTCAGTTCTCTGACCTCCCTCTCTCTCTCTTGGATCTGTGACTTACGGAGGGTGAAGCCAAAGCCAGGGACGTGGGGTTTGTGTGCTTGTTGGCAGTCAGTGTCCCATGGGAGGAATAGGGCTTCCTCCTAGAACGGCTTCACTAAAGTCCACTATTCAATGACTACATGCAAAAAGAAGTCAAGGAAATGCAACTTTGCTGGGATTTGTTCATTTTCCCAGGTTTAAAGGATCATCTCAGGGAACCAAGCACTACAGTAGAGCCAGCCTACACAGCCATACTGCAACCCACAGACCAAGCACAAAATTATGCAGATAAGAGGCATACTGGAGCTCCCAAGCTGCAAAGATATCATGCTCCATCTCTGAAAAGGAAAGGTGAGGCCCTGGGCTCTCTGGCTGGTGCAATTTGGGTAGAACTGGAGTATACACACTGAGAAGTGTGGACCCATTCCATCAGCAATGGCTTCCAAATGCCATCTGAGTTTCTGAATTACAAATCCAGACATGCGAGTGAGCGGGTAAAGTGCAAATGCTGTTGGGTTCCCAAGTCATCTGCACACACATAGTCTTGCAGGTCTTAAAGTAAGTAAAATGAAAAGAAGACAGAGATTAGGAGAATGGATGGAAACCCTCTGTTCCTCATGAAATACAGACCCGGCTTAAAGAGACACAGCCATGATGCTAGACATGATGTTGGAGACATGGTTGCTGGTAGGCACTCACTCAGGCTTGGTCACAGTGATGTTCCTGAGGTCGGCTGACACTGCATACACCTGATATTTAACCCACATTCTGAGCAGAGATGAAGAGTCTTCAAAGATCCAGTGACATGTGTGACTGCTCCAATACAAAGCAAACAAGGAGGCATATGGGCCTTGTGTGGGGACAAACTAGTCTCTGATGTGAGCCACTTCCTCACATCTAGGACAATAGGTGCCTCTGCACACTAGTGTTATGTCAACTTGACACACCAATGAGTTATCTGAAAGAAGGGAACCTGAATTGAGAAAATGCCTCCATAGGATCTAGCTAGACAGCATTTTCTTAATTAGTGATTGATGGGGGAGGGCCCAGCCCATTGAGGGTGGTGTCATTCCTGGGTTGGTGGTCCTGGGTTCTATAAGAAAGCAGACTGAGCAAGCCATGGAGAGCAAGTCAGTAAGCAGCACCCCCTCCATGGCCTCTGCATCAGTTCCTGCCTCCAGGGTCCTGCTCTGTTTGTGTTCCAGTGCTGACTCATTTCAATGATGAACAGCAATATGGAAGTGTAAGCCAAATAAACCCTTTCCTCCCCAAGTTGGTTTTTGGCCATGGTGTTTCACTGCAATAATAGAAACCCTGACCAAGACACTGCTCTTCTGCACCAGCCAGTTCAAAGCAGCAAGAAACAGAAGAACTGTGACGAGGCCTGCTAATGGCAAATACCTCCAACACTGGGCCTTTTCAAGGTAACAAGGAAATTGGCTTGAGCCAAGAATAAGCTATATCTGTGGGATCTTTTGGGCAACAGACAAGAGAACAGTATAATTAGAGAGATGGAAACCACAACCCCCATTCCCTTGTGCCCTAGAGACTGCTAGGGTTTGGGTAGTGCCTGGTGCAGGCACACAGACCTCAGGAACTCTGC
This sequence comes from Peromyscus aztecus, assembly GCA_902168405.1. Lineage (NCBI taxonomy): Eukaryota > Metazoa > Chordata > Mammalia > Rodentia > Cricetidae > Peromyscus > Peromyscus aztecus. The sequence continues at coordinate 5,066 of CABHPQ010171497.1, read as the reverse complement.
ACCCTGCCTCTCTGTGCTCCCTGTGGCAGATGATACAAGCCTCATCATCACTGGGCACCTGTGTGACCCTGTGACAGAGACACAGAAGCCCTCAGGAATCTCTGATGACTCGACTGTCCCACCCAGTCATCAAATGAATACTAAACTTCACTTCTTACTGAGAACTCAGTTCAGCCTAGATACTCTTCAGAGCAAAAACCAGCTGCCCTGGTCCAGCTCTTTCTGGATGAGAGACAGAGCTTAGTGATGACATTAGAGTGTAGTCATAAAACGACTGATACACTCTGGGTTCTGCTCTGATCATTGGCTTGCATGCATTATTCTGCTTAATTTTCACGACCCCTCTCCCAAGTCCCCCAAAAGTCAGCTCATAGTCTTACTTCAAAGATAAGGAAGAGGCAGCAAGGAGGAGCTGAGGAGCTTGTACTAAGTCTCAGATTAGGGAAGGAAGCTAACAGATCATTGCATCTTTGACCACGATCAGCATGCCCCACCCAACATGTGCACAGAATACACCTATCTGTAGCTAGAGTTTTCCTACCTGGCCCACAGTCAGGACAAATCTCTCTCACCCGCCAGTCCCACAGCCGCTCAGACCCAACCAAGTAAACACAGAGACTTATATTGCTTACAAACTGTATGGCCGTGGCAGGCTTCTTGCTAACTGTCCTTATATCTTAAATTAATCCATTTCTATAAATCTATACCTTGCCACATGGCTCGTGGCTTACCAGAGTCTTCACATGCTGCTGGTCATGGTGGCGGCTGGCAGCGTCTCCGGCTCAGCCTTCCACTTCCCAGAATTCTCTCCACTTTGTCCCGCCTATACTTTTTCCTGCCTGACCACTGGCCAATCAGTGCTTTATTTATTGACCAATAAGCAACATGTTTGACATACAGACCATCCCACAGCACCTATCTAATGCATGGCCCAGGTGTGCTCAAGGGACACCCCAACATGGACAGAGAGGGGCCAAGGCAGAGGTGCCATCCACCCTCAGCTGCCCAAGCGGAAGAACAACAATACCAAGTTGTATTGACCTCTCTCCGCTGTGAGGGAATTCAGTTAGGGAGCTAAGTGGGGCCTCTTTTTCAGAACGGCCTGCTCTTATTTTTTGCTCCTAAAGGCTGTAATTATAACACATCAGCTGAGGCACCCAGTGGATAGCACTTCATGCAAAAAATAGACAATGTCCATTACTGCTGAAGAAGAGTAACTGAAGAGCCGGCCACGCTGCTTCTTTTCTTAGTGTGTTTCTGGCTATCATTAAATCAATGGTGTGTGCAAAAAAAAAAAATGGATGCTGCTGATGCCAGATGTTGAGGAATAGTCTGGAGGCCAATAGATGCCCATAGATAAAGGTCACCAAACAATGAATAAGCAAAGCGGCTGTGGTCCCATGGGCCAGCTCATCAATGGCAGCCAGATGTGGCAGCACCATAAGAAGACCTGTGAGGTGGAGGCTTTGGCCAGCTGCTATGATGGTGAATTTTCTGTGCCAACCAGGCCAGGCTCTGGCGGCCAGTTATTTGACCAAACTCTAGTCCAGAATCTGCTATGATATCAAACAGCTCCACTGGGGGCTCTAAGTACCAACCCTCTGTGTGTTCCCAGCTGGATAAGCAAGACATTGGAATGCCACAAGCAGGAACCCAACATAACACAATGTGCAAAGTCATGCCTGACCTGCCTTTAGACAAGAGGCCCAACTCTCCTCATTCTAGATTTGTCACTATCTGTCACCACCAAGGCCACACACAGGCTCTGCCTGGCTTCCGGATGCCAGTGATTCCCTTCCTCTGTGCCAAGTGTTAAAAACAGACTGCGGCAGAACCCAGCAAACCAACCCGAGAACATTTCATCTGAGCCTACGAGAGGGGTGGGACTATGGAGCCCTCTTTTATACTGTAATCCCCCAAGTGTGACTCTCAGAGTGTGGGAGAGAAGGTAAGTGCTCTTGGTGGCCAGGAAGACAGTGTGACTGAGACTCCCAGGAAACCGTTCCTGAAAGCCCCTTGAGTTGTGCACACAGAAAACCAAAAAGAGGAGACAGAGATGATTTGCAGTCCACCCATCAACCTGAGGGAATCCTCGTGTAGTTGAGGTCAGTGCTGTAGCCCGGCTTGCTTTCGCATTTAACATTCCACCAGAATTCTCTGCAGTCCTTAGAAAACTCTTTACAACTGCCATTTTAAAGGCTGCACAGCTCCCCTCCCAGAGTCCTTCTCTGTTCCACACAGTTGAACCACTTATGGTAGCCGGTCACGGGAGGGACAGGGTGGCACCGGGGGAAAGACAAGATCAAGAGGAAAGGAGGCATTTTGCAGAGTAAGTTCAGTCCATATTTATAAGTATCTAGTCATTCTTTCAGAGTCTTTTCTAATACAGGTGGATATTTTCGTAGTAATGGGAAGTACAAAAGGAACTGAGGGATGCAAATTGTCCTGAACATCCCTCACTCCTGAGTGCATCTGGCACCACCTGGTGCCAGGATGGAGTTACTGCAGAAAAAACAGCCCAAACTGGGGAGGGGAAGGAAGGGCGGGGAATCTTCACAGATTCCAAGGGATGAAATGAATGCCTCTGTTCACCCCAGGGCCACTAGAGGAGGGCATGTTATAGTCACTGGACTAATTCATCCCATGGTCACCAGGCTAGATCGCTAGATAAGGTCATCCTAAGGTCACCAGGCTAGGTTACACCATGGCCACTGGGCTACTTCCTCATGACCATTAGGGTAGGTCATCATTGGGGCAGTTTACCCAATGGTAACCAGTCTAGGTGACCTATGATAGTTGAACTAGTTGGCAACAAAGCCAACTTTAGCCAAGGCCCCTGGCCCTTCATGTTGACTATTTCGATTGCTAAATCATTACTTTCCTGTATAGTTTGTTCTAACCATCATGTTCTAAATGTATATTCCAGGCCACACAAGGATGAAGGCGGAGGGCTGTCCCTGTGTGCTCTAATCGCTTCCCAGCTAAGGAGCTTTGGGAACTCTAAGAACATTGCAGTTCTACACAAGAAACCTCTCAACAGCATGCACCTCTCAGTGTCTCGGGGAAGATGTTTCCGCTGATGCAAGGGAACTCAGGACCTCCTCCTGGGGTTCATACAGCCTCACACAGAAACTCAAGGACAATTTCAGTAGTTTAAAAGAAAAACCCTGCTTGGTTTGGTGCTCATGCCTTTAATCCCAGCACTCAAGAGACGGAGACAGACTGATCATTGTGAGTTTTAGGCAGCCTGGTCTACATAGTGAGTTTCGGGCCAGCTAGGGCTACACAGTGAAAGCCTATCTTTATTTATTTATTAATTATTATTGTTGTTGTTGTTGTTACTATTATTTGTCTTAGTTAGGGTTTCTATTGCTGTGAAGTCACACCATGACCATGGCAACTCTTATAAAGGAAAATATTTAATTGGGGTGGCTCACTTACAACATTAGAGGTTTATCCACTATCATCATGACACGGTGCTGGGGTAGTAGCTGAGAGTCCTACACCTTGCAGGCAACAGGAAGTCAACTGAGACACTGGGTGGTATCCTGAGCATAGGAAACCTCAAAGCCCGCCCCTAAAAGTGACACACTTCCTCCAACAAGGCCATACCCATTCCAACAAAGCCACACCTCCTAATAGTGCCACTCACTATGAGATTATGAGGGCCAATCATATTCAAACTACCACATTAGTAGTAGTAGCAGTAATTAAACAAAAGAAAGCTAGAAAGAAAGGAAAAAAGAAAAAACCCAAGTCAGCAAGCTGTAAATCTCAGCAGCTACCTGGAAGAGGCAAATAAAGGAAAGGAGGGAGGAAAAGCTGTGATGCTCAAGTTATGCAAGTCTGAAGATCAGCCACATGCCAGCAGGAAACCACATGGCAGGGAGATGGGACAGGAAGAGCAACAAAGACCAATGATTGGGGAATGCATGGTAGAACAGAGATAAAAAGAAGAAAGGGGAAAATTTTCCAAGTTACTCAGAAAAGCGAGCAGAAGTATGAAGCAGAGAGACTATCAAAGACTGTGCTGGGGAAGGGGCAGGGATTCTTGGAAGGAAAAAATACGACAGCTCACTAGAGGGACAGTTATTCCACCTATCTTTTTGGCTTGACTTGAAGAGAGGTCACTTTTCTAGGAGTGGTCCCGCAGTCCTGACTGATGGTTCCTTGATCAAGTGTTGCCCTGCTCTACTGGAGAGTTAGGTCTGCACACAGGCTTTTCCTTCATGGGCCTTTGCTACTGCTCTAACACAGCAGGAAGAAAGCATTCTGAGAAACCTGTGATGCAGAGTACACCCTGGAAAAAACCTGGCGGCTGTAGGTTGGCTTAGTGACTGCACCTCCTTGAAGAGGCTCAGGAGGGGCACTTGCCTACACCACCCTGCTTTCATGGTTTTCCTTTAGTGGACATCCCACAACAAATACCTCCATTTCACCAAAGGCCTATCCTAAGGGAAAACGCTCCCTGTCTAAACTGCCAGTATGCCACATCAAAGATGAAGCAAATTCAGAATCAGCTTTCTTATTAAGTTCACATCTTCTTTCAATTAAATGTAACTTTTAAATGATGTAGGAGTTGGTTTCCAGGATAAGCCATGGATTATGAGCTAATAGAATTTGAAATGTCAAGGTCAACCCTTTCCCCATTGAAAGATGAATGAGGCAATATAATATGAGACCCAAAGGCCAGTGATATTTTCCCAAACCTCACAACTTGCATATGAGGACAGTATGAGGCAGGCTTATAAATAGAAAGTGGACTTATCTCAAGCAGTGTGTGGGAGGAATCCGCAGGTAAGAAACCCAGTTGAGCTGTACAGCAGCAAACACTAGAGCTAGACGAGCCTTTGCCTGCCCTATTAGCAAACAGCACTGGAAGAGGCTGGCACAGGTAAGGCCCAGACTGCACGCGGACCTGGTTAAGATGAGACCAGCCTACACCTCGCACGAGGGGCTTGGTGGCCGTAGAAATTGGTGCAGCTCAACAGAGGCTCTCTGAGATGGAGTCACACTCAGGGATAAAATCACCAACCAAGTGTGTGTCACCTGTGATCAAGTGGCAG